>VDFB02339403.1:0-25243 GCA_007258455.2 Sequoia sempervirens | reverse complement strand
CACCTTGGAAACTATATTTTGATGGATCTCATACTAATCATGGCTCAGGAGCATGTATATTGTTTATCACGCCACAAAGAGACTCCATCCCTAAGTCATTTTGCATTCCTTTCCCATGTACAAACAACATCGTAGAATATGAGGCACTTGTCACAAGACTCTAAATGGCTATAAAATGGAAAATTAAAACACTCCTCGTCTTTGGAGATTCTCAGTTGGTCATCAACTAGGTCAATGATGAATATCACACAAATTATGACAAGTTAATGCCTTATAAATGCATGGTTGATAGCTTTCAGTCATATTTCCACATGTTGTATTTTGAACAGATTCTTAGGGAACAAAACAAGGTAGCAGACGTAATGGCTACAATTGGATCTCTCCTAGACATTCCTAGCAATGTGCCACAATTTGAGTTCTTGGTGGAACAACTATTGGTTCCTGCATATGATATTTCAGAGTCAGAAATGGTTTGCAAGCTTGTTGGTCCCAACTCACCATGGTATCAAGACATCTATGATTACCTTCAGTCCCAGACCCTTCCCCCGAACCTTTCCAACAACCAAAGAAAATCCTTTATTCATAAAGTCACCCGATACACCATCATCAATGACACCTTATACCGTTGTAGCTTTAACAATACCCTTCTTCGATGTATTCACACTAACGAAGCACGAACAATCTTACGTGAGGTACATGAGGGTATATGCGGGTCTCATTCAAGTGGCCCCAACCTTAGCTAAAGAAGATCATGAAACTTGATTATTCTTGGCCAACAATGGAAAAATATGCACTTGAGTTTGTTAGAACATGTTGCCAATGTCAAATACATAGTGATTAATTCATGCACCAACACAGGAACTTCAACTCATTACTTCTCCTTGGCCCTTCGCACAATGGGGACTCGACCTCGTGGGAAAAATCCATCCCACCTCTTCCAGTGGTCATAAATTCATTATCACCACCACTGAATACTTCACAAGTGGATCGAAGCCATTGCCCTCACATACATGACCAACAAAAAGATTTCCAAATTCATCATCAACTACATCATCTGTTAGTATGGTGTCCCACAATCCATTATCATAGACAACGGTCATCCCTTCAAAAACTAGGACGTCCATGAGCTTTGTGAATGCTTCCACATCCAAGACCATTTCTCCACACCTTACTACCCACAAAGAAACGGTCAAGCTGAGGCATCCAATAAAATAGTTATCAAAATTATTAAGAAGACAGTCAATGACATTGGCCGTGACTGGAATTTACAACTCAACCCTGCTCTGTGGGCTTATCGCACCAGCATTCACACGCCTACAGGAGCCACCCCTTTCGCCTTGGTCTTTGGAGCTGAATCCATCTTGCCCATCAAGGTCAAAATTCCCTCTCTCAGAGTCTCCCTGAAGGGCTTGATCAATGATGGAGAGTATAAACAGTCATGACTGTATGAGCTAGAAATGTTAGAGGAACGAAGAAAAAATGCCTTGAACCATTTACGAGCATATCAAAGTCACCTTTGTCGCGGTTATAACAAGAGAGTGATGGTCTAAAAATTTGACATTGGCGACTTGGTCCTGATGCAAAGCCCAAAGAATCAGTATGACAGAGAGAAACTCGGCAAGTTCGAGCCTAATTGGCTGGGTCCTTATATCATCACTACCTCATTCAGTTCTAGAGCTTACTAGCTAGCTACTCCAAACGGGGAGCAGTTAACAAAACCTATCAATAGTCTACATCTCCAAAAAAATTACACATAGCATCAGAGATCTAGGCTTAGAACCATAAAATGCAAAAAAAATGCAAAAATGCAAAAAAAATAATTGTCACCCTAATGAAAACTTGGCAAACAGGCGTCTTGGTGACACCAAAAATAAATTTAAAAAATTGACAAAAATAGTAAAGAGAAATAATTCATCCAATGGTGAAAACCTAGTAAATAGAGCTTTGGATAAGGTACATGGTGAAAACCTAGAAAGCGGGCACCATGTATAGTGGAGTCTTTTGCTTTGCATCTACTTTCCTCCATCTACAACAGTCCATAATAAGCACACCCACTTTTCTGACACACTCATGACAACCGTTGTAAAGTCTTGTCATTTCTTTCCATGGCTGATAGTGGTTGACATCAAGTCTTCAACTTGGCTAGTCCTTGACCTGACTAAATCCTTTATCACCTGATTGTAGTGGGTATCACACATGGTCCTGTCAATCAAAAAAGTCCCGAAAAAATCATAAAAATCATAAAAAAGTCCTCAAAAAAGACAAAAATAATAATAAAAAGTCTTAAAAAAAAACATAAAAATCATAAAAGTCCCAAAAAAAGATAAAAAAATCATAAAAGTCCTAAAAAAGACAAATAAAAATCATAAATGTTACGAAAAAAGACCTAGAAATGATAAAAGTCATAAAAAATCTTAAAAATAAAAATGTCCTAAAAAATCCAAAAAAATCCCAAAACATCAGGCAAATCCTACAAAAGCGAGTCATATTTAAGTCATGGTCAGTCATATGGAGTTGTGTGTGGAGTCTTTGTCATTGTCGAACTACATTATTTCTATGCATTTTCTACGTAGGAAAGGCTCATCATCAAGCCCCTGAGACATTAGGTCAGTCCTTTTAGGTTTGTCCAAATAAAATCATGACTCAATCTTTGATTAGTCAAGTCAAAGGAATCAGTCGTGTCAAACTACAAGATCTCTGAGTATATGACATAGGCAAGGCCATCAATCGATGAGCCCCGAAGGCCGCACTAGGTTAGTCCATTAGGGTTCATGACACTACACTAGCACACATGTCAAATGTGTTCAAATTAAATAAATTATTCTAAAATAGACAATTCCTAAAACAAACTTTGGCAATCAGTCAAATCGACATTTCAATTACAGTAACATGTCGAACACGGACATGTGGTTAATTTAGTCATCAAGTCAACTTTGGTAAAATTGTCAAAATAAGTCAACTTGTCAAAACTCTTGGTTATTCTTTAGATGTATCCTTCTGAAGAATAACTCATGTCATTTATTTATGATTTAGGATGTGTCCTTCCTAGGCATCGACACTATCATCTGGCATTTTGAGGGATTCTCACGACATTTAAGGATCGATCCTCTCGACGTCGACATCATTCATGATGTGTCACTCCTAAATTTGGCATTACCTGGCATTTGTCATCTAGACATCGTCAAAACCTAGCATCTCAACATCAAAATACCTAACATTCAGACACACTTGGCAAACACTGTCTTTTGGCATTTGTCCTTTAATTTTCATCATGCTACTAGTTCCTTGAGGATGTCCTGACAACAGGATTTAGAGGAGCAATGACGTATCATGATGACTGTCTTGTCTTGTCTTTTTCAAACAGTCATGTTGATAGTTCCTCGATGATGTCCTGGCACCAAGATTTAGAGGAGAAATGATGTTTCATGGCTTGTCTTTCTTGTTTTTGGTTGGTTGTGACAAAAAGACTGGGGAAACTATGCTCTTAGTATGAGTCATGATCATTCTTGTCTACGACTCCTTGTCTCATGTGATGGTACGACCTTGCACACCATTGATCTATGTCATATCATGGTGTTTGTTGGCCATCACAATAATCCACCCAATGATGATTAGAGAAACAACTATTAGTTCTTTGGCAATATATTGAAGGATTCTTTCTCCACACTAACATCCATCTCCTGTTTTGTCATTTTTCTTCCTTCGTCTTTGGATGATATCATTTGACATACAAAAATATAATCACATACATGATCATATAGACATTGCATTAGTTCATTACACATTTACATACATGCATTCACCTAAAGTGCATTTAAACATTCATTCATTAAACATCCATATATCATTTGCATTCATATAACATAAAAGTGCATTAAACATTTTCATACATTGTCCATATCATTAATGAACCATAACATAAGGCATCACATGTCGCATTATCCATACATATATAGTCATACATCAATGCATCCATCATCATAAATATGGCATTCATTAGAATCAAAACATTATGCATACATATAGAATATCATCATCATCATCATCATATAAACAACATACATAACATAGGATCATCATGGCATATAATCATAAATACCCATCATAAAGGCATACATCACATAACATATAAAACATATCATCATAGGAATCATCATCAAAAATGCATATATCACATAAACATAATCACATCATAATGCATCAACAACATAACACATAACATAAAGTTTGCACCAAAACTACATCATATATATATATATATATATATATATATATATATATATATATATATATATATATATATATATATATATCTCAAAATCATGTCACAAGATAGAGTCTTGAGGTATCCCAAAAATGGAGCTCACAGGCTCGATGGTCAAAATATAAATGTCCCAACATAATGTATCAAACATAACAACAAGATATCGATAACAATGCCCTAAGTTGTGCTCTCCTCATCCCCTTAAGGAGAAGAACAGGGTGACTGATGCTCTGTGACTAGAGCTGATGGAACCTGTGAGGACATGACAGGCTGAGTCTGTGAGACTGATGGATCGGTGACAGGTGGCTGACTAGGTTGTGACTTATGTCCTGAAGTTGACGATCCATGGCTGTGACTAGATATGTGGCTCGAGGAATTCCTATGGCTATGGTGGGACCAATGACCTGAAGACTATCCCAATGATGTAGAGCCAACCACACTACTCTAACTATGACTACTATGGCTCCTGCTATTGCTGCCTGAACCACTGCCTATCCCCAACCGAGACTAAGATAAACCAAGATCCTACTGATTTGTCGGCACTGCCCTCTCATACAACATCTAATACTACCCCCGGCTAGCATTAACCCTGGCCAACTCCCTAGCAATCTCCCTAATTGACCCTGTACACATCTGTGCAAACTCAGAGCACTGACTTTGTGCCTCCTGCTATCTAATCATGATCTGATCTCATTCTACCCTGTCACCTCTAACTCTGCCTGCAGGGTCTTAATCTGTGCAGTGGCCTCATCCAATCGACTCTAAATTTTTTCCAACCTCTGATCAACTGTAGCATCTCAGGGAAAAGGTGGCCTGCTAGCTATGTCCTCCTCTCCAACCACCATCCACTCTCGGAGATGCCTCTCCACCTCATCCATGTCGTCATCACAACCAATATATAGCTCCTCCTCGTCTCCTCCAATCTCCTCCTCACCCCCAACTACCTCCTCCCCTCTGCCAACATCTAATGCCTCCTCTCCTATATGGACCTCCTCCTACCTAGGAACCTCTCCCTCTAGCTACCCCGTTGGTTGCTCTCCCTCTACTTTGATCTCTGGTTGCTCAGCCTCTTGTCTAACCTCCTCTCTCTCCTCCTCTCCCACCTCTGGGATCATGACTAATGGCACTCTCTCAAAACATTGTTGTACCCTCCTACCTTGCCTACCGCCATCTCCTCCTCTCCTCCTCCGCCCTCCATCCCCACCATCTCCCTCGTCCCCTCCATCACCTCCCCCCCATCTTCTCCACCCCTCCCCCTGTCTCCTTTGCCTCTGTCTCTCCCTCTCCCCTACCACCATCTTTACCTCCTCGTCCTCCTTGGCACACACGTGGTATCATTGATCGTTAATCAACTGGCGCTAGACCATTTGGATCTGTCAAAGGCTATGGACTATGTGTCTACCACCATGTATTAAACTCTATGGTAGTCCTAGGATTTGATGGACCTCCACTCCAAGCCCACTATTGTGCCACTAAGCTATCCACCTATTGCTCTGCTAAGGGAACTGATATAGCCAGTCACCACATGGTCTCCCGGGATGATCTGACATACTTTGCAAACCCCACAGGCACATCTTGTTGCTCCCTGAACTGACGTAATACCCACTGGGGTAGGTACATCTCAATAATAAGCTAAGACTGAACAGTGTGACCAATCAAATATCTGAACTGTTTGCAGAATGCTAGATGATCACCCTCTCCTGCCCACTATGCACAATCTCTATAAGGCCTCCAGAAAAATGCCATCAATGTGTCAATCTAATGATGCTAGAATCTTGTGTCCCAACTCGAGTTTGCTACAATACACCCACATACAAGTAAACATAAGGCATCCCCTCGACAAGTTGTCTCTGAACTGGTGGACGAAAGATGGGAATATGCTCCCAGGCCTAGATCATCAACAATGTCGTGCCACAACTAATACCGCGTGCCTCCTTATAGGCCACCTCATGCAACTGACGATATAACATACCAAGTAAATATGGCCCCATGTGAACAAGCACATCTCCCCATTCAATAGGAAACCCGTGACCACAACAATCTGGAATGAGTACACCAGCAATCAAAGTGCATAACAAGCATCCCACTGTGAGTAATGCTCTGCCATAAACTCCCATTGGATCTCGTATTCGTCAATCCCTAGTTGCATGACATCGCTAGGCTCACAGTACTTTGTGATGGCCTGAAGTCCTCAGTATAGATCATACACCACTCGCTCCCCTCTAATCGGAATGCATAGTATCCTTTAAACATCCTTGAGTGTAACAGTAGCCTCTCCCATCGGCAAGTGGAATGAACAGGTCTTTGAATGCCACCTCTCTACAAGTGTTGTCAATAGACTCCTATTTTCCCAGATAATGGGCATATAGGTTGTCACATAGTATAAACCTAGCTGCATCAGTTGCCTCCACTCCCTATCTTGCAACTGATCTCTGAATGCATATGTAGATGGCCTGAACTCACACATATAAATAGGTGGCAATCATTTCTGCACATGTAGAAACGAGAATTAGCACATCATTGAACATCATCATTATCATCTATCTAATCAAAAGTGTACATGAAATTGAGCCTAAAACTAAGTCAACCCTAGTCAAAGTCAAATGCATCACATCAAAGTCAATTGCATTGCACTAACTCAAATGCATCATTCCATTCGACATTTGCATCACAATCCATCACTTGTGTCGTTTGATCTAACATATGCGTCATGCTAGAGCATTTGCATCATTTCCCCAATCAATTGTGTCATTGTAAAATGTTTGCGTCGCACGGACCCGCGTTTGCGCTCCAATTCGACGATTGTTTTGCAAGACCTAACATGTGTGTTACGACACGACGATTGTGTCTCTCCAGCCTAGAAGTGCATCATTGTAAACCTAGACTACCCTTATCCCTTGTGTTTGCATCGCGACACATCAAATGCATGCAACACAAACACAAATGCCTCTTTCACGAACACACATGCATCGCGACACATTTGTTGTTTTGACTTTAAACCCTAAAGATGCACATAAAATGATAAAAGGATGAAGTGGGTACGAGGTACTTATCAGTGGCTCTACACCCTTTGGCTGTCAGAAGGTCCGCACTCGGTAGCCGCAATGCTCGGTCACTAGAATCACCATCTTCGCGCAGTCTCCTCTCTCAAAGCTTTAAAATTTCAAAAGGTAAATGTGAAAATGAATTGACTTTTTACCCAAATTCAACCTATTTATAAGGTAAAAGTGGGATTATCTTGAAGGCTTTATTACTAGAGGCTCATTTGACCAACTTTGACCGCCCAGTTGGCTGCCTTAAACACCTCGAATTGAAAACCAATTGTGCCATTGTTTTTCTAGACATCAAATTGACTAATTGGGGTCACTTTCCAAAATTTTCTGGTGCTAGGCAAAAATTTGAAAATTTTCCTGAGGGGGCATAGATACTCCGTACCTCTGCTAGGGCATGTTTTTGACTGAATTTTCTTTGTCACAATGTGATAAACTGCATTATGACAAAGGCAAAATGTAGACACATAAAATTAACCTATGCCTGTGAACTTTATTTTCTCCATATTTCTTTTCAACATAATTAAAATATTTAATTATGTCCTATGGTCAAATTTCAACTATTAATTAAATAATTGTTAATTATTTAATTAATTCATGTCTTTTATTCTTCTTGTCTATTTAAATAAATAAATTATATTTATTTTATTTAAATGTGTCGCTAATTTTCTATGTCTTTCCATAATTAAATAAATTTCTAAATTTCTTTAATTATCACTTATCCACTATGTCTTCCTATTATTTATATTTATTTATTTAAATATGTCATTAATTTGAAATGTCCTCTTATAATTAAATAAATTTCTATAATTTATTTAATTATTGTCTGCCTTGGCTTTTTTTAATTTTAAATAAAGAAATTAATTTAAAATTGTCCACTTTCTAATTCTCTCTCTCCAAGTAAATAATTTAAACTAATTATTTACTGTCACATGGCCCCACCACCTTTGAATTTGTAGACCCTAAATCTGCATTTTGCTCAAAAACAAACAAACATGAGTTTTGTTAAATCAAACAAAATCAAATATAGAATCCATATGAAATATAGAATCATGCTTCATAATGCAATCCAAACAACAAAATATCAACTAAACTAAGTGAAAGCATAAAGAAGCAAGAATCCAACTCTATCTCATATTGGATTGGTGTCACATGTGCTAGTGACCCTTTCCCAATCCTTGATTGATAAGCTTAGATGATGAAATTGCTATAGATGATGGAGATGATAAATGGACAAGATAAGTTCTCAAAGAGAATGACCTTGCATCAAGTTTGTGTGAGGATTTGCTCAATGTTGAAGCCTCTATTTGAAGATTTCAAATGCTAAGATTGTTGAAGAGGGACCAATGTGGGACTAAAGATTAAGCCAATGATAGGAGGACACTTGTCATCATGTGATTAGTTGATGTATATGCAAGATTTGGGAAGAGTGCCCAAGAGGGGGAATTTTTGAATTCAAATTTGCAATAAATTTTGAGAGGGGGACAAGAAAGGAGAGCAATAAATGCCCTGTTTGACTTGTCATGTTGAGAGAAAATGAGGTTTTAATAAATCAATAAAATTGATTTATTGTGCAAGTGGATAGATCTAGATAATGCAAGTGGGATGGGATTAGCATTAGGTTAGGATTAGATGATGATCATGCTGATTTAATGCTGATTAGGTGAGTTGATATTTTGGACTTAAATACTTGATTTATTTAAATCAGAAAATGGTGGAATATAATTTAGGATTTGATGAAGTCCTGATTTATTTAATTAAGTGGATGATGAAGGTTGAATGATAATGTTTATAAGATTATTTGATGAATGGTTTAAAGTGATGAATTTGCCTAATGTGAGAGCTAATTTGATTGAATCCGATCGAATGCATAATGTAAAATTTGCATGTCTACATTAAATTAATTTTTAATTCAAAAGGTCAACTTCCTTACATAAATTAAATAATTTCTATTATTATTTGATTTTCTAGCTTTTTCTTTTTCTGTACCATTATTATCTCCTTGTCACATGCAACCTTGTCCATTGATTTGATTTTCTAAAATCAAATCTTAGCCATCCATTTCAAATTTTAACCTAATGTTTCCCTAACCCTAATTGTGGGTTGTCACATTTAATTTCAGTCATTGATCTTAGCGCATCTCTCATATGACAATCTTGGCCATTCATCCAAAATTGACTTTTCTATAAAAAGACAATTTTGGCCTCATTTGCACATCTCTTAATCTTGGCATCTCTTGACATTGTGAATTCATGCTTTAGGCTTGCTTCATAGTTGCATACTTGCATTGTGTAGCTTTTAGTAGAGAATTCTTCAATATTTGCTTTGGACATTGTCATAGTCATAGGTTGTTTATCACAAATCTGAGGGCAAACATCTACTTGTAGCAAATAAAGAAGGTGCAATGAAGGTGATTCATGGAGGTTGAAGAAATTTGGTAACATTGTTCTTTGTTTTCATTCTTTCTTACTCCTTTCTTCTTCATTGCTTTGCTTAAGATTAGTTTCATTATGCTTTATAATGCTATCCTGATATTTTCCCTAAGTTACAAGAACTAATATGCTTAAGGAAAATGTTTGAGTTAGTGATAAATGGTCTTGGCTTTTGAAGTATTTGATGGTGTAAGGCCAAAGGGAAGGATGGGACCCACGATGTAGTGCGCAATGCACCAACATTCCTTTTCTATTTGAGTTACACTAAGGATAATTGTATTAGCCAAGGAGAAAATGTTTTTCCAGTCACTATGGTATAGGTGTCATAAAGGATATAGTCACTATTGTACTTATGAGTTAATATAATTATGATGTATAATTATCTGGAGAGAAAGTTTGCTTGAGCACACAAGTTCTCCCCGTATGTTAGCACATTCACTCAGTGCAAGGTCTAGGAAGGATGGACGAGATTGCAAAGGGTCATGTTATGAGGGAAGAATATTAAGATATTTATGATAAAATACTTATTACTTGCACGATATGGAAAATAGAAGGTAGAACCTTTATTTGATTGTATCTATATGATTAACTACTTTAAATCATCGGGGACAATGATTCTCAAGGGGATACATGTTGACCTTCTCTAATGGTTCAATAACTAAGCCCTGAGAGTTGTGACTTAGAGATTAGACATCTACACTAAGTATCTATCTTACTCATCATGAAGGTGAAATTCATTGTCAACCTAGGGACGTAAACTTGAAATGGGTCAGGATTGTATGTGCACTAGGACTCCATTGTAGTCATCCATAAACTGGAAAAGAAACAGTACTAAAAATAAAATGTTGGAAAGAAATTAACATAATCACTGAGCATGAATCAACAACTAGACTGGAAATGGATGACATAAGTAGAAATCTTAGCAAACAGACAGGAAACTACTATGTTTTCCTTGGCTGCAAGAATAGTCACATAACAGAGTTCCAGTGGTTGTAGGAACAAACAAATGTTGAAACTGAAACTAATTACTGAATAGAAAAATAACTTTCAAACTAAATGGGTGGAATTCTCACCAAGTGGGCCCCCTTGAGTGAGTCTCCCTTAAGCTAACTCAGATGCAACAAATCAGAATGCCATTTTATTCCTTCAAAATATGATTACAACATATCAGCAATATGATTGTATTACTTAAACTAGAAATGCAAGTACAATCTCAGAACATCCAACCTTATGAAAGGGGCATCTGACCATTATTTATAGAGGGATAAACTTCTAATTAACCCTAACTACCTAGGCAGTCGACTCCAACAAAATAGGAGGATGCCATTTATTCAAAGCGTAGAAAAGAGAGGGTGGAAGCTATGCATGCACTAGATTTGGTCAAATCAGACCTGCCCCAACGAGAATCCAACACAACACACTCCCTAGATTTGCTCAACTAACAAACATGACCATTAAAAGGTAGTTACAATATTTCATTTGAACTAAGAATTTCCCTCCATTGAGAGTTTTCCCTCCTTTGACCTCTTAATGACCACCTTTTTGGCTTTCTTAGCAACCCACCAGCTGGCAGGAGTTTCTTCCACTTTGCAAGTAGCGTTTACATCAACATCTTAATGTGAACCTGCATAATGACATTAGCACGCACAAATAATTGCATATCCATAATTACCTTAAAGTAACATCCATTCAACCACATGTAAAATTAACGTAGATAATTCACATAACATGTTAATGTCATTAAAAGTCACAAGGATAAGTTTATGCCTAAGGTTCATATATCTAGGGAAATAACATGGAAAATGTCAACAAATAAGTGCAAAAGTCTATAGTAACAACAAAAAATATATGATAAACCCTATCAAAATTGAGTCATTAATTGGACTCATCAATAAGTATGTTACACCTTGTCTCATAGTTATTGAGTTAATTTTACCTTGTGAGTAAATATGATGATAAATGTTAATTAGGACTTTGATATGTTTACATAGGTGAATGAAATATTGAATATGTATTATGATGTTATTACTTTTGAAGAAATGATTATGTTTTATACCGATAGGAAATGTGATGAAAGAATATGAATTGCAAATGATTATGTTAATGCCTTGATGATGCAAATGATTATGATGCAAGTAGATTTTATGAGAATAGTTAGCTACTATTGCAAAGGTACAGGTTCACACCTCTAGAAGGGAGGGGAAGTATCACTCAAGAGAAGGATTTGGATTGGTAACCCTTAATAAGCCAATTCTAAGCTTTCACACACACACACACACACACTTTTAGTGGGTCAAGTTGAGTCGAGTCGGCTTGGGAATTCGTAGGTAACCTTTAGTCTTGTTTGTGCATAATTTAGAAGAGATTATGGCCTTGTCTTTGAATGTTCTTGTTTGTGGTTGTCAAGTGAAAGAACTTTATGTGTTTATGTGTATATCTTTGTCGATAAGTATATAAAAATCAAATATGTATATATATATATATATAGTTTGAATCATAGCTCATGCATATGGTTACATAATATGCATAAGGATATCAGTTGCATGTTTATTCCATATGAATATATGTACACATTTTATGTATCTACTGATCGATGAAGAAGAATATATACGGGTAATATTATTAAATATTAGATAATATTAATTTGTATATATATATATGTATGTATGTATGTATGTATGTATGTATGCATGTATTTGATAATATCTACATACATACGTATATGCAGAGTTCGAATACTTGACATTTGCAAGTACTCGGTAAGCCTGAAAAACTCGGTTAAGAAAAAACTCAGTAAAAACTAGGCAAAAAACTTGGCAACTTAAAATTTTTCTTAAACTTCACTAAAAATGCATTTTTTTGCAAAATTCAAAGATAAGATGCATCCAATGAGTCAATAAATGAGTACATATAAGAAACAGGCTATATTTAACTAATTTGAAAGAAAATTGGATACAAAATGGCATCCTCATGTGGAATGTTCAATGCACTGATATGATAATAGTCTGAAACAAAATGAAAATATCAAATTGTTTTTGTAAAATTGAAAGTAAATACTACATACACATTAATATATTTTAGTTTTTACAAATTCACATGAATCACATCTTCCTCTTCCCATGTCTAGATCTCAGGAAGGGACTGAGAGAGGGTGTAATCGTAGGACTTTGCTCCTGCTATGCCTGTGGCTCCTCAACCTCCATCCTAGATGTAGATCCTCCTGCAGCTGCTGGTGGTGGCACTGCCAATGACTCCTCCTTAGGGTCATCCTCAAGGTCATCCAATGAGAATGAAAATCCACCCTCCTTCATTGCATGTTGCTCTAAATCATAAATGTAATCCTCGGTAAATAATGGAGGTTACTCCCCTCGCCCTATCCAATCACTATATGGATCTATCTCATCCAAATCAATTGGATCATCATATGATATTTCCTCTACCTTTATTTTGCACAATCAAAGATTATATTGCACATAGACAAGATCATTGAGGCGTTTTTGAGTGAGTTTGTTCCTCTTCTTTGTGTGGATGGCCTCAAACAAGCTCCAATTACACTCACAATTGGACAAACTACAAGGCTAGTTCAAGACACAAAGGGAATTTTTTTTAAGATTTGGGGTTTTTCCACCCAATTTGTCCACTAAACATCTACAAAAAAAAAGAGTTAGAAAATTGTAACTTGTAACTTGTAAATTTCAAATTTTTATACCTAGTGGCAGCCTAGTTATTGCTCTCTTTGCCAAGTCTAAAGAGAAGAGTGCACACCTTTTTTCCCTATAACTTTGCAATTCATTAACAATGCAGTCTGCCTCATCAAGCGTGGATGTCATCTGCTGAATGCAAGTAGTGAGGCCCTCCATAACCTCTCTAGTAGGATCTGCATAGGTGCCTGAATGGAAGAAATGGGGGTTCAAGAAGTACCCTGCTACATGGATAGGTTGGTGGAGTTGATTGTTCCATCTCCTGTCAATAATCTCCCAAATGGGATCAAATTTGAGGTTGTCCCCCTAATAATAATTTCTAATAGCCTCCTTGGCCCTATCCATGACCTCATAAAGATACCCCATTGGGGTTTGATCCCCATCCACCAAGAAGAGCACTCTAACCAAGGGCTCTAAAACCTACAATATAAATTTAAAAATGCAAAAAAAGATTAGAGTTACAATTTAGTTATTTACAATGAAAGACATTAACTTTAAGAAAAATGTTCAATTTGAATTTAGATTCAAACTCAAAGTTTTGAAGTTACCTTCACAATCTTTGTTGCTCTTTGTGCAAAGAGGGGGTCGAAGATAATGTTTTGAACTCTTTCTCCTTTTGGCTTCTTTGAATAAGGTGAGTCTACCCATGCTTGACTCACAAACATTTGTTTCAAAGCGGTCAATGCACCAAGAATGCTGTGCAATGTTAAGAAAACCATTACAAACCTTGTCACACTTGGTCTCACCAATTATCTCCCTTTGGTTTGCTCCCTCATCAAGTTAAGAACCCAAGGCTGATTGTAGATATATTTAGTGATCCTCCTTCCGTCCTCTACAATCAGTGTGACCCAATCTAATTTGCATATGTCCTCCAAAAGAAGGTCAAGGACATGGGCAACACATGGTGTCCAAAAAATTGTGTGGTGTCTATCTTGGAGGATTCTTCTTGCTGCCACATATGTCGTTGCATTGTCAATTATGATTTGCACCACATTTTCAAGCCCAACCTCCATGCACACTTGCTCCAACATTCTAGCCAAATTTTATGCATTTTTTACTATGTTGGAGGCATCCACAAATTTCAAGAACACCACCTCATTTTTGCAAGAAACCAAAAAATTAATGATGGTACAATTTTTTCCATTCATCCACCCATCAGAAAGAATAGTGCAACCATATTTTTTCCATTTTTCTCTTTGTTCTTCTATTGTTTCCCTTGCCCTTTCAATTGCATTATAAAGCAACCTATAAGTACGAAGTGAAATTAAGTACACAATTTTAATTTGTAAGCAAAAAAATAGCTTAAATTAATCATAAATTAAACTTAAAAAACATAAATTAAAGAACATAAACTAACCTCCTACTCAAGTCTTTGCGTGAAGATGCCTTGTAGCCTTTCCCTACAACTGTCAATGCAGTCACCAAATTTTGCTAGTAAGGTGAGCTTGCCACATTGAAAGGGATGTTGTTGAAGTACCAAAAATCGACACAAGCAACATCTACATGCTCATGCACCTCCTTATTCCACCCAGTTGTCTCTAAAGAAGGTTGTGCACCAGGTGTGTTTTTAGGCACAAAAAAATCACCAATGCGTGAACCCGTAGGTGTTGATCCTAGTACTCTACTAGAGGTAGATGAAGGGATGGAGGTGGTGGTGGGTTGCAGCGATTTCCTTTGCACATATGGACCACGAAGTGAGTCCACTAGGTCAGCTACTACATCATCATCATTTGACAGTGACTCAAGGTTGACTGCAACACCTTGAGAAGAAGCTATGGCAACTTGCATTGCTACTTTTGCCTTCGCTCTTTGCACCTTTTTTTCTTCTGCAACGAAAAGTATTGCCTTCATTTGTATTTTTTTTTCCTCATTGGTGTTTATGCAAGCCTTAGCATCATGTCTAGGGATGCCTGCAAGGTGGTATTTAAGGCAATTGATTCCTCCACGGTATACATTTTTGCATCTAATGTAATACACCGATCCAGGTTCTGGTCCTTCATATGCATATTTCCAAGCATGATCTCTAGCTCATGTTGGACGAGTGCCTACATATTCCCCACTCCCAAGGATAGATGGGCCTGAGGAAGGGGTAGAAGTAGATTCATAAGCCATCAACAATTAACCTACACACACAAAGTGAAAGCACAGCTTGTTAGTTTTTTGATAGAAATTTTAAAAAGAAGATAAATTAGATTAAATTAAAATAAAAAATAGATTACTTTAAATTAGTAAAATCTAAATTAATCTAAGATTCTAAACATTTTCATAAAAAAAGGATTAAAAGAAAATAATAAACCAGGGTTACAAAAAAATATGAAAAAATTTTAAAATAAGAAAAATACTTTAAATTAATAACAAATTAAGCTAATTATATGATTTTAAACATGCTTTCAACAAACAAGAAGAATCAAAATAAAAAAAATAACTAGGGTTTGAAGAAAACTTCAAAAAAATGAAAAAATCATTAAAAAGTGTCACAAATTCTTGTTTTGATGAATCTAAATATTCTTCAACAATATAAATGTATTTAAATCTATTTTATAGTTCATTCATGATGTTTTTAAACATACAATCAACAAAAATGAAGAAAAAAAAAAGAACAAGAAAAATTAAAAAAACCTACCTGTAAATCCAATTTGCCTTCGAAATCCGATGAAAATCTCCTTCAAATCTCGTCTCCTCAATGCAAAATCACTAAAAAATGGTGAAAAATGCTTTGGACTGGGTTCTTTCTCTGCCAAGAGTGAAAACAACTCAGAAAATGAAATGCAAATGAGCTTTTTGCCGGTTGCGGGCTTAAGTGCTTGATCGTGCAGGTTTCTTTTTTAAAACTCACCACCTTTTTGACAAAAACTTGCCAAAAAAAGGTGAATTTTTATGGCGAGTACTTTATGTTTTTTACTCGTTTAAAAAAAAAAACTCACGAGTTTTTGGTGAGTAGTCCAACTATGCGTATATGTATTAATATATGTTATATATTGGAATATATATGTATTTGGTTAGCAATTGAGTGTTTGTGTACATATACTTTATGAATACTAGTGTATGGTTTTTATGATGATTAAAATAATATATGTACATGTGTAAATATTAATATGTATGTACGTAAGTGCGTATTCGATGTTCCATACCTACCTACCTACATACATACATATTAATATTCAAATGATAAGCAAGTGCATTATGTGGACTATGAAAATATACGTGTGTGTATCTAATATCAAATACTGCATTTTATAAACGTAAAATTTGATATATATATAGTATGATTTTTATATAATGTTGGTTTAAATACCAATGTGTATGTTTTATAAGCACATTATACACCATATAAGTGGTGCACAAAAATAAAAAGGATAAGTGCTTGATTATAGAATAGAGCATAAGATATTAGCATTGCATGAAGCTTTTAAATAGTGAATGATATACCTTGGAAGTGCTATGAGCATTGCATAAGTATTAACATGTTGTCTAAAATACATGCAACGCTATGAAAAGTGCACGGAAATTAGTTGTAAGACATAGTCAAATGTTTTAAAGGCAATCTAAACCGCATTAACAAGCTTTGACTTGGTCTTTGAGCTATAACACCAAAATAACACACATGATGTTTATGTGGCACCAAATTATGAATAATTGCATTCCTTTAGAAGTCTGTTCTGAGAACTCAATCCAGTGATGGAGGCCAAATAAGAATGAGATAATTAGTCAAATAGAAGCTAGCATAGAGAGAGTCAACTTGTGAGAATAATTACCTTGCATTTTTTAATGATATTCTTGTTACCCATGATATAAGCAACTGGTTGTGCAATATTGATGAGTCTTAGTTTGTAAATTTGCCACCTTTTCTTTACCTTGTTGAGTCAAACCATTTGACCTGAGAAGTTTCAATCCTATTACCCTATTTCTAGCCTTTAGTTGTTGATTTTTGCATATAAATAGAGGTGCTCTTTACCTCAAAAGAACAAATACTTGCACTCTTGCTAGCATTTTATGAGATGATATTATATTTTTTTGAGTTTGAGAGAGAATTTGTGAGAGGTTTTGTGGGAGAATATGTAGTGAGAGGCTAGAAGAGAATTTTGGAGGTTGTTCTTAGTGGAAGTTGCAAGCAAGCTAGATCCATTAAGCTAGGAGAGAGGAATAACCAATTGGAGCTTTTATACAAGCATTCTACTTTGTATACCTTTGTCTTTTATATAAAAAATATTAAATAGATTTGAATACTATGTTGGAAAGGAATGGTATGAGTAAGTTGCGATGCTTTACCATGTTTGAATGTTCTTGGATATTACTTGCTTTGATGAAACCTATCTATTAGGTTAATGATTTTATATACCCTATATGGGATTTTATATGACGTGTTTCCATTTAGACTTTATGTAGTTAGTCTATACTATACATATGTAGAAATAAATGTGAAATATGGATTAAATCAATATATTTGGGGGAATAACTTAAATTTGTTAGTTTATAATGCTAAAAAAACCTTGGGAATAATAAGGCTAGCAACACAACAATAGTAATGGCATGAAAGATGTGTCGTTGTTGATAGGATGTGACATCATGTGAACCATATTGTTAGTCTTTACTAGAATGATCATTTGATTATTGCTTTACTTGATTATTGATTGAAGCCCTAGGTTGATAATAACCTCCTTGGTTGGGTTGTTTATTTGGTCTTTGTTTAAAGCACATAGGTTGAGATTAACCTACATGATCGGTTTGATCATTGATTGCTAATTTTCTCCTGGAATTAGGGTAAACTAAGGATGAGATTAACCTATGTGACTAAGTTGGTCACTTGAATTTGTGAATTACTATTTGATTGGAGTCATAGGTGGGATTACCCTACCAAGTTGGTTGTTTTATATTCTTGACATGAAGTTATTTTATTGGTGTGAATCTATTTTTTGAATAACCTTTTATTGATACAATTATTCTTTTGATTGAGGCCATTTATTGTTGAGATCATACCTTTTAACTAAGGTCATTTATTGACGAGAATATACTTTTGATGAGAATCATTTAATGTTGTGATATATTCCTGAATCGAGTCATTTATTTATGAGTATTTATTATATGATAAGATGAACCTTATGCAACTATGCTTTATATTATGAAGTTATTTTTTACAAATATATTTGTAAGTTAGAGCCATGAAGAGTTCGTAGGTTATTCTTGGGGTTAAGATAACCCAATGAAGGGGATAGCTTATGCATAGAAATTACTAAGTAGAAATGTCAAGGCAAATAAAAATAAGAGATCAATAGGTTATTCTTGGGGCGAGTACAACCCAATTAAGGGGATAGCCTATGCATAGAATATAATGGTCATTACAAATCAATCTAGAATAGTGGGTGAACGTGTGATGTTCATTCCGAAGTAGGGGTGATGAATAATTTTTCCAAAGTGGTGTAATACACCACTGGTTACACTGTCAGTTCACTATGTTACCTTTTAGCATGCTAGTCTGGGATTCTATGATTTTCATACACATAGGTTGTAGCCACTGTATGGTAAAGCTCTAGTTATGTAGGACACAACACTAGCTTGGAATTGGCTAGTATTTTGAGGTTTCTAGACCAAACTCTTCGTCAAAGGGTAGGGCCATTTTACCATATGTGGTAGATGTGTAGGGGACCACAATAAGTTTGTGGATGGTAGAAAAGCGCTTGAGTGATGCTTCTCCTCTTCAATCATCAAGCCAAGATTTGATGGGGAATTTCCTAGACCATTGTATTTCTAGTGCCAATGGAGCTTAGATGAGCTATGCATGAATTTTGTATCTATTTCTACAAAAGATAGAAAATGTAAATTGTATATTTTTAATGAAATCATTAGTTTGGAGAGATTGTAACATTTCGTAGAATGAAATGAGAAAGTTGAAACATTATTATATCTAATGTGCATATTATCTTATGATGGAAATATTTTTTTTATCTCTATGTGATTGCCATCTTAGTTTATTTACTTCAGGTTAAAACTATGAAATTTTCTTTGTGAAGAACAATGGGCAATCCTAAAGATTTTCTAACTAAACATAAGATAATCTCGATCACTAATAAAAGGATAGAGTCACAAATGAAAAGGTATGAAGAACAAACATCACCCTCAAACTAGGAGTCACCCCTTAAGTTGGACATAACACATATAGCTCGATAGACAAAGAAAAGGAAGACCAAAATTATGGACAACATATACAATAAAATGGGATGTCATAGAAGGTAACAACTAATCTATTGAGTGGAGGATCACGAAAGAATAAAACAACTGCGAAAGAACAGAGGATGACACCAAAATTAGTTCCATATTCAGTCTGAAAAGTAGTACTGCAAGCACAAAAGGAAGTTCATCAGAAGAATATATGGCCACGATGAAGAAAATTTCAGCCTTTGAGAGGGATATTAGTAATGTCGCATAACACATCTTCTTGTTAGAAACTATACGTCAAAGCCATAACAAATAAAGAGATAGTATTAAGTTGTTTGACTTCATCAGCTCCTTAAGAGAGGAATCGCTAAAATGGTACCAAAAATCGTACCCTCGAAATAATAAATCCTCGGATGAGGTGAAGAAAGCTTTCCTAGAAAATTTTGATAGTCTGAAACCCCCAATGAAGGGAGTAAGCAATTTAAGATAATTATCCTAGAAGGACGATGAGTCTATTTTAGAGTTTGATAAAAAGTTCAAAGAAGTGGCCGGGAATTCGAAAGTAATACATCTGAACGATGGTTGGCGTCATTGCTCGCGAGAGTTAGAAAGCATCCGAGCCTCCCAGCTCTCCTCGGGTTTTTCCGCTCGCTACCGGTGAGGGTAATGGTTCCAAGTACCGGGGCTGCTTCTTCTGCACATTTTTGTGGGTGAGTTTGGGGGGCGTACGGTGGCTGGGGGTCTCTTTTTTCCCGTGGATGACCTCCCTTCATTTTCCTTGGCGTTTGGTGTGTGCGGCCAAGCTTGTGGCCGTGGCTGGGGCTTGTGGGGGTTACTTCCCTCTAGTCCGGGTGAGCTTGGGAGGGGTGGCAGTTTTTGCTTGGTGGAAGGTGGGGATTGCTGTGGAGTGTGGTGTTTTGTCTGGGTGTTGAAGCTGGTTAGGTGTGGGGTTTTTGCCTGGGGTTAGTGGTGGGCTTTCGGCTGAGGGGTGTGGGTTTGGGTTGTGCCTCATCCTTTCCTCAATGGAGCTTGGGGAACCTTCGGGGGAGGGGCCTAAGTTGGATTTCCGGTCTGCTCTTGGCTCGAATCCCTTGCCTTCGGGGTCTTGTCTTCATGATAATATTTTATTTTCTCAGAATTTGGAGAAGAATGAGGCAGGTTCATCAGGAGGGTTTCGTGTTCCCAAGATTAATGATTGCCTTGAAAGATGTAAAGAGAGGCCAAATGTGGTTATCCCGATGGAGATGCTCGCTAAAGATATTGAGTACTACTCACGACATTCATTGTACTGCAAATTTTTGGAGACCTGGGCCAGGAGGACTTGGATGCTAGTTGGTGAGATGGAGATTTGGCTCCTAGCCAATAACTATTTCATGGTCACATTTGACTACATGGCAGATAGGATCAAGGTTTTTGAAGGAGGCCCTTATTTTTACAACTAGGTGGGCTTGTTTATCAAGCCATGGCATGCGGGATTCAATCCGGTCGAGGAGATTCCTAGTCGAGTTCCAGTTTGGGTTCGATTACCGAGGCTACCGGTCGAGTGCTGGCAGGAAGATGTTCTGCATTTACTTGCTTCAATGCTTGGTAAACCCGTTGGTTCGTCATAGCAGACGCAGTTCAAAAAGGTAATGACATTTGCTCGATTTTGTGTGGAAATTGATTTAAGTAAGCCTTTGCTAGATTCTCTAAAAGTGAGTGCAGGTTCTTACTCATGGGTTCAACAACTTGATTATGAGACCTTACCCTTTAGATGTCGGTTGTGTCATGAGTATGGCCACTTACTTCGTAGATTTCCAAGGGCCAAGCCCTTGGAGACTAACTCTTCACAGCCTCCTAAGAATCCTTCAGGGTCGGATAAGGGTAAGGGTCCTTTTCGGGATGGTGGTGCTGGGGAGGATGGCTTTATTCATGTCAAAGCTTGAAATAGGAATAAGGGGCATAAAAGGTTTTTGAAGGAATGGCAAGATGAGGATTCTTTGAAAAAATTTGAGGTGTTGGAAGGTCTTAGCTAGCAGGAAGTGAATCCGGGTTTGGTTGATCTGGATCAGGGCAGTTTGGGTTCTGAGCAACAAGGGCAGCTAGTGGAGTTGGAGCAGGAAAACCATCCGGTGGTGGTTGGTTCGAATGTTCAAGGTTCTAAGTTGGTGGGGGGTGGTTTAGGTCAAGGGGGAATCAGCCCCGTGGCCTCCCTTGCTCCTCAGATGGTTGGATCCCGACAGTTAGATTCAGACTTAAATTTGGAGGTTCAAAAAGAATTAGGAAGTGTGGTGGTGAAAGATTGTGAGGCTGTGTCTCTCCCTGAGCAGAGATCTGGGTCAGTGGGGGGAAAAAGCAGCAAGTCATCTCTTCATTTGGGCATCCTACAAAAATATCTTAAGAAAGGAGGGACAGAGAAAGGATCTAAGCTGGGCAGGAAGAAGGATTTGGAGAAGATTAAGATGATAGGGGAAATTCTAGTGGAATCAGGGTCAGTTAAGACTGGATTCTCACTTCTCAAGCCCTTTGAAATGATTATTCTATCATGGAATGTTAGGGGCTTAAACAGTGTCCCTAGACAAAAAGCTGTTCAGAATTTGATTAGATGTCAGTCTCCTGATATTCTATTTTTACAGGAGACCAAGCTTATTGTGGATGGTATGATGGGTATTATGCCCAAGCTGTGGGTGAGTGGTGATTGCCAGTGTATTGGTGCTTAGGGTTCCTCGGGTGGGGTGGCTTGCTTATGGAACCCCCAGAAGATTTGCCCCTTGTGGTGGGTTTCTGCCAAGTCCTCTATTTCTCTGGCGGCCTCTTGTTATGAATCGGGGGAAGTGGCTCTCTTTTCCAACATTTATGCACCTGTGGATTTGCATGGCAAGCAGCTTTTGTGGTCTGACATTCGGTATATTCAAAGTATGAATCCTTACCTGTCGTGGATTATCGGGGGGGATTTCAATGCTATCACTGAGATTGCTGAGAAGCGGGACGGTACCATGAGGTTGGAGGCTTCTGCTTTCATTTTTCAGGACAATATTTCTTCTTTGAATCTTATTGATATCAGGCCCAGTAATGGCCTCTTTACCTGGAATAATCGGCGTGCGGGAGAAAATTGCATCACTGAGCGGCTGGATCAGTTTATGGTTTCTTGCTTTTGGGTGGGTGATAGGTGGGTTACTAGCTCAGAAATTTTGGATTGGAGGAGTTTGGACCATTGGCCCATTAAGCTTACTATCAGCGTGGCTAGGCGGCCCCACAAGCCCTCTTTCAAATTCTAGCTCATGTGGTTGCGGGTTCCGAAACTCCATGATTATGTCACTCAATGGTGGCGGGAGGGAAGACCTTCTTTCGGTATGGCTATGTATGTTTTTACTAAGCTTCTTCAGTTTGTTAAGTATAAACTCAAGCGTTGGAATAAGCAATGTTTTGGGAATATTTTTAAGGGCAAGTCTGATGCACAAGATAAGCTGGACGGTATTATGAGGTCGATGAGGGAGAATGGGGTGTCTGAGACTTTGTTGCAGGAGGAATCTAGGGCTTTGAAAGCTTTAGAGGAATGGGAATTGCGGGAGGAGATATTTTGGAAACAAAAAGCTCGGATTGAATGGCTTCAGGAGGGGGATAAAAATTCTACTTTCTTCTTTAATTCTGTGAAGGCGCAGAGGCATGGTAATTTTATTCTTGTTTTGATTACTTATAGGGGTGAGGGCCTAAGTTCTTTTCAGAGTATCTCTGATGAGGCTGTCCATTACTTTTCTTCCCTCTTTAGAGAGGATTTGCAGGGGAACTCGGTGGGAGAGGCTCAGGTCCTCTCTTGCGTCCCCCATTTGGTGTCTCGAGAGATGAGAGAGGATCTTATGGGGGAGATCACCCTTGAAGAATTAGAGGGGACGGTGTTTCAGATGAAGAAAGGAAAAGCCCCTGGCCCTGATGGTTTCCCGATTGAATTCTTCTAGGAGTTTTGGGAGATCATCAAGTTGGATTTATTGGAGGTTGTCAAGGAATCGCAGTGGAATAGGCAAATGCTAAAGGCTTTGAATTCCACTTTTTTGGCTCTGATTCCAAAGTGTGATGGAGCGGATAGGTTGAGCCGTTTCCAGCCTATATCTTTGTGCAATGTGGTGTATAAGATTATTTCGAAGCTAATTGCTAATAGGTTGAAGAAGTGGTTGTCGTTACTCATTTCGGAGGAGCAAAGTGGTTTTGTGGAGGGCAGGCAGATTTTGGATGGTATTGTTTTGGCTACTGAGACCATCCATTCTATGGCTAAATCGAGAGATAAGGCTATGTTTATCAAACTGGACATGGCAAAGGCGTATGATAGAGTCCGCTGGTTTTTTCTTCAGAAGGTCCTGGCTACTTTTGGTTTTGGTGATGACTGGATTCAATGGGTCATGAGTTGCATTACGTCTGTGTCCTTTTCTGTGTTAACTAATGGAGATCATTCAGGGTTGTTTGAGGCCTCTCGTGGGTTAAGGCAAGGTGATCCTCTTTCCCCTTACCTCTTTATTCTACTGGTGGAAGGTTTGGGGCGTCTTCTGAGGCGACAGGTGGAGCTGGGGCTTATCCAGGGGTGGCAGTGGGGTGGGGATTTACCTCCTTTGTCCCACTTGCAATTTGTGGATGATACTGCCTTGATGGGGGCAGCTACTATTAGGGAGGCTACTAATATTCGTAAGGTGTTGGATTTGTATCTTGAGGCTTCAGGTCAATCAATCAACGAAGATAAGTCTTATATTTATTTCTTTAATACTTCAAACCCTATTCAGAGGCGAATTGCTCAAATTATTCGGTTTCAAATTGGGACTCTTCCTCTTTCTTACCTGGGGGTTCCGGTCACGGTGGGCAGACTATCGAGGGAGTCATGGTAGCCTATTCTGGATAAATTTCGTTTGAAGGTTACTCATTGGACCAATCGTTGGTTGTCCTTTGCTGGGCGGGTTCAGTTGCTGAAGTCTGTGGTTCTGGCCCTCCCTATTTACCGGTGTATGCTTCAGGTAGCTCCGATGGGTTTTATTATGGAGTTGGATTCCTTGGTGAGACAGTTTTTATGGGCTGGCAGTGTGATGTCATCCAAGTGGAGTTTGGTCAAGTGGGATACAGTGTGTTGTCCTAAGTAGCTTGGGGGTTTGGGGTTGAGGCACTCCTCTCTGGTTGGGACGACATTGGCAGCGAAGCTTTATTGGAGATGGTGCACGGAAAAGGATAGGATTTGGGCTAGGATTCTTTCCTATAAATACTTTCAGGGTATTCCTGGGGAAGAAATCCCTTGCTATCCCTTGTTGGGCAAGGGTTCTGCTGTTTGGGCTACCCTCAAGAAGGGAGTTGCGCTTATCAAGGAGGGCTTATTCTAGATTTGTCGGAGGGGGATAGATGTTCAATTCTGGTATGATTCTTGGGATGGGCACCCCCCCATTCTCTCTCAGTTCCCTAAATTGACGAATTTGAGTAGGAGCTTCGAGGATGCTGGCTGGATGAGGGTTAGTGATTTTAAGGTGCTTTCGTTCCAAGGTCAACTTGTGAGTGCCAGGTGGTTGACTCCTGAGGAGTGGCCGATTAGGGGTATGGAGGAGGATTGTAGGGTTCTGCATAGTCTTCTCTTGGGCAGACAGTGTAATCCTTTAAGGGATAGGGATATCCTTGCTTGGTCTCCTAATCCAAAGG
>VDFB02339402.1:0-27458 GCA_007258455.2 Sequoia sempervirens | reverse complement strand
GCCACTATATCCACCGCAAAAAAAAACCAGCAAGAGACCAGGCACAGAAAGACTTAAAACCAACTCAGATCAAGGAACCGCATCATGTAGTGAAACAATGGCTCTACCAGGATAACAACTACAGCCAGGCCAATTTCCCTGACTTCACTAGAAAAAGGCTCTTTTACTAAAAGCTCTACCATTGTATAGCCCACAGTTCAAATGTCTCAAGTTGATGAATACATCTTGGCACCCTAAAGGGGTACCGGAGCTCTGAGCCATAAGATAGCCAACGATTTTGGTGGGTTGTCAAACGACAAGACTAACTGAAATCACAAATACTTAAAGCTCCCTTGAAGAAGATTGCAAGATTTGAAGTCTTGTGCAAAACCCAACAGACATGGAGATAAACGACACCCTTTAAGATGTTTACTAGATTCCTTTACCTTAACAACCAAAGAATGAAGCAAAAACCAGTAATACAATGGTATCACACAACGCAGACAGAGGAAATCCCAATACGTTTGGAATTTGTTCAGTCATACAAGCTTAGCAATACTGCAGCAACCATGAAATATGGAGCTAGCAGACACTTAATCAAGCGTCGGATAACAAGGGGCCGAGCGCCCCCGAAGGACATTGAAGAGAGCCTCAAGTCTTCCCATGGGAAGCTTTGATCCCCTTGGATTCCAAGAACATTTTGATGCTTGGCAGCCCAAGATCTTTAACCACCTCCGCCTGCATCTACTTCCTTGATTTCCTGCCTCTCCCTTTCTTTATTTTACCCAAGAGGCTCGCTTCAGACAAGCAAAATCTTCCATCCACAACAGTGTCCAAAGCATCCTCATCTGATGTGTCTGCCTCAGAGGCCATCTCCAAAGCCTCCATCACATTGGGATGGGCATCGGCGAAGGGAGCCAGAAGCTCAGCAACGTCATCAGCAGCCCTCAACACAAGAATAGGTTCAGGGGCCGATGACCCAACCACTAGGTTCTCAACCATATTATCCAACCCCTGAGAGGGCGCCAAGGTCCCGCCCAAAGCTGGGCTCGAATGCAGAGAGTTCAAGTTCTGGTTCCCACCAGCCGAATTTGCTTCCTTCATAGACGCACCAGCGGACAGAGCCTTAGGTCACCAGACCTTCTTCAATTTCAGTTTCAAATTGCAATTACCCATAGAGTGGGTTTTGCGGCCAAACGCAAGCAAAATAACTTTTCCTCTTTGACTTCAACTGAGACCGGCCGGTGCGCACCATCAACACACAACTGGATTTCCCTTGGGATCTTACTAATGGCACCAATCTGAATCTGGATATAGAGATAAGAGTCCCCATCAATGATAGCTTCATCCACATTGATCAGAGTACCAAGGGTTCTACCCAGTTTTTCGATGCATTCCTCAACCCAATATTCTAGAGGCAGATTATAGAACCAAACCCAGACAGGTTTATTATAGGGTTCCAGATTCGCTAGATCAAAATTTGGAACCCATTTTTGCATATAAATCGGGTGACTGTCCAATTTCTAGAGGCCCGCCTGCAAAATCTTGTCCTTCTCCTCCGAGGACCTGAAGATTGCCACAAAAAAACCTTTTGGTAGAAATTTCACAATCTCCATCGAGCTCCAAGAGCCAGCGAGCCAACGAAGAATTTCTTCCCGTCTGAATCTAGGGCCATTATGCGACAGATAATTGCCAGATTGGATGGCATTTTAATGTCCATATTGGCCTCCTAGGATAAATCAATTGTGAGCTGGTCATTGTGAGGCGAAGAGCAGCAGCGGAGCCCCGTCCTGCCACCTTCCAGCCCGTCCTCGCTCTCCCGGCATGCACCTGCTAAATCTTTCTCACGGCCATTGCGCTCCATCCGAGCCTAGATATTATCAATTTTACTATGTATTTTTTTATTTTTTTATTTTGTTTGTTTGTTTATTTATCACATTTATATATACATATATTTTTACATATATATTATATATTTTATTTAGTGTTTAATGATTGAAGAAAAGTTTATAATTGAGAGATATGTTGACTCATATTTCTTAAATATTAAAATTTAAAGTTTAATTTATGTAACCCTTTTTTTATTTTTCTTATTGAATGCCAACTGAATACATATTTGCAGGCATTATGTTTCTATGTCTTTATATTTAAAGGCATTTAATGCACTAATTCTAATCATTTGGAAGTTCCCTCATTTCAAACACACAAGCATAACTACTTTGAATTCATATTTTATTTTCTTAAAATTAATCATCAACACCTTAAAAGAAATAAAAGAAACTATATATCAATATTGAATTTTATTCTACTATTCATTTTTTAGAATTACTTATTAACCTAGTTTACAACAAAAGTTCAAGTATTAAGAAATTCACTCTGTTAAAATATATCCTTATGTTATCTAAGTTCCACATTAATGAATTAAACTTATGATGAATTAGTTTAGATATAGATGTATAACCTACAATGCCAAACTTTTATCTAATATAAGTATTTAGTAGAATTCCACATAACCTATTTATTTGACAATTTTAATGCATTGCTAGGATTACTATAAGATATGGATGTTATGTTAATATGTAAAACATATTTCATTAGGGGTCCAAAATCATCTTATCATTCATTATTTTTGGAAAATTCCAAAACTTCTACATTTTGAGCTTTGTAGGAAACTTAATTAGTTAAGGATGTTTGACACCCATGACTGTTAAATAGTACTATTTTGATTCATCATTTTATATTGTTTTGGAGAATCATTTTGAGTATTTTATAAAGGTTTTCTATTGATCTCCCATTTTCATATTTGAAGTTTCATTCTAAATTAGATTTTATGTTAATCATATTTCCTTTTTTTTATGTTTTAATTGATCAACTAAATTATGGGAACAATCATATTTCAACATTATTTTTTTTGTGTAACAACCAATTTTTTAACCTTTTCCAAATTTATCCCAATTTCAACATGAAATTCAAATATTCATAACAATTAAAACCTAAAATAATAATTTAATAAAAAAATTAATTTTATTAGACTTTCGATTACCATCAAATTTAGGACATAATTTATAATAATGAAATTTATTTTAAAATTTAAATAATGGAGATCCTTTGAAATCATTTATAGGCTACCCATCAACTCATTCTTCACCCCACTATCTCACTCTTTCTCATAATTCCCTCATAGAAAGGGCTAATAAATTCGCTAGTTTTTCACTTTGTTGATTGTTGATGTTATTGAGAGAACATAACTTGCTTTGTAATTATTGTAACATGGTGAATTGAGTGATAAAATTTGGTTTACACCTCTAGCTTAATGACAATTCATACAATAATTTTTTTCTTAAGATTAGTAGGTAAACATCATTAATTCTTATTCTTAGGTAGGAAGATTTTTAAAATCATTTTACGATTCTGGCAAAGTTTAAAACTAAATATACATATGGATATTGGACGTTTAAGATGTCTACATCTAACATCCTTCTCCACGTAAAACTTTTGCAACCTCTAGGAATTACCATTTTTTATTATCCACAAAAATTAATGGGACAAATGGATGTAGATGTATACCTAATATTTATTCTTGTCACGGGTTGAAGTTTTGCAAATCTCTTTCTTGTTTTTTTATTATTTATCTTACTTGTGGGAAATTTTAGGATGATGAGATGTTGAAACATAGTACAAGTCCAATATGGTTTAGGGTAAATTCCTACAAAACTTATTATGAAAATATTTTAGCCTTTTTCATGGTTCATGTAGACCATATTTAATTCTATACCCGTAGGCATATACAAGATCATTTCTAGTAGTGTGTATAGAAATTCTAACTTCATTCTATCCTTTTAATAGGTATGTTTGAAAAGGTTTTTAGGGTTTTAATGTAACAATGGTCACTATACTAAGGCACGATCAAATAATCACATGTAATGACTAATCAAATAGTTGAGAAAGACTAGCTTAGGGAAAAAATATAAAATTTTAGAAAAAATTGTAGTAAAAACACCAAGTTCATATTTTGAAAAAGAAAAATGGGATGTGTTGTGTGGCACAATAAAAATCTTGGTGATGTTTTAGATGGAATCAATATGGATCCCATGTAAATCTAATTCTTATTGACATAGTTCCTTGGCATAGTTTCAAGGTGATTTCTCCTATTAAAGTAACATATTTAAGTAAAAAATTTAAGTTATATATATGCATTATAAAATTTTAGGATGGGATAAATTATGCATAGAGGAGAATAAATAATTCATACCTCATGAAACATGGAGGGTTCTTATTCACATATAGAACTATCAAATCATCAACACAAGCATAAAATACTAAGTTGATTTTTTTTGAGGCCATTAAAAACATAGAATTAAAATAACTCCATAACAAATGTGGAAGAATAAAAATATGTATTGGCCAAAGGTATAGCATGACATCAAAACAACAACATGACACAAACAAAGACCAAAACACAAGGAAAGCTCTAAAACTTATTTTCTCCCCAACTGATATCTACTTTTAAAGCTATAAAATCATTTCTTGTGGTTGAGTTTGAATGTGGTGTTAGTGGAAACATTTAGGAGAATACAACAAGAAGACTAAATATGAGAATGTCTCTATGGAAATAATTTTGGAAGGAACAACAAAGAATTGCAGTAGTAAAATAGAAGCAACAACTAAGAGAAACTAGTTACATAGCAACTCTAAATAGTGAGCATACCTTGTAGCTCTGGAAAGAGAAATCATTCATAGTAGAAATTTTCTTGTAAATATTTCATAATCAGAATATAAGTTTTTTAAAATGATATTTTGAGATAAGTAAAAAATATGTTTTCTTTGATTTTTATGAATCTCATTCTTTAGTTTTGGGTCTATGGAGTTTTAGTTTGGAATTTATTCTATCAAATTGGAAATATATATATATATATTTTTAGTTAGTTTTCTTTTATTCCAATAGGAACATTAGAACATGAAGGATTGAACCACAAGAAGACATTAAATGAGACCCCCACATTAGCATTTGGTATTTACAATTTATCTATCAACATGTGAGACCAGGAATAGATTTTTAGACATAAGTAATTAAACCTTAAACACATAAAATTAGATAAGAAAAACAAAATGTTTTTAAGAAGTGTGTGATCACTAAAGCTCCAACATCACATTTCAATTATCTTTTACTTGATTTCTCTATTTTCATATTATTTTCAATCATAACTTTATTTAATGATTCTAAAGTTTCTTGATATTTGACCCAATTAAAATTAAAATATCCTTAAACCTTTCTGCTACAGAAACATTTTATTTCCCTGACATAAGAGAGAGTTCATAGTCTCCTCAATGTACATCTTCAATGTTATTTTAAAATCTTACTAAATATTGACCAAAACATTTGAAATCACATCAAATATATAAGAAAAGGCACATTAGAAATTCTCATTAAAGAAATAAAAAGAAACAATCTCTATTAAATTTTGATAAATAAAATTTATATTATTATAATAATTATTTAAATAAAAGTATTTTTTAATTTCAACTTATACTTAAAATATATTTTAATGGAATAACGTTTTGATTAAATTAAAGACTGAAGGACCCGTACCTATTACAAAACGGTCAAGAAGGCTCACAATATATAATCCCAATGGCCCAATGACCATTGATTAGATTTATGGAATAACGTTAACAAATATTATTCTCTCACATATATCTGGGAAACTAATATTTATTTATAATTAATAATGAATTACCATCGAATTTCTTAAATAAACAATCCTTTCTTAGTGGATAGAACCATGAATAATATTTAAACACCTATAAAGAAATTTAAATTTTGTGTTTCTCAAAATATATATTATCCATTTGCTTCTGATCTATATATCACTTCATGCACTACTACCGTTGACGATGCATTGCGTAAATAGGAGCTGCTACTGCTAACGAGCATTGAGCGATTCTGTAATGTTTGCATTTGATTGGGAGGCCCCTATGCCACAATTTGCACCTTCCACGAGGATTCTATACCCTACATCTACGAAAGCAGGTTGAAAGGGTTTTCTGTAATCAAGGTCCGTTCTGCTCACCAGCATCGCCACCACTTGGGACATTGATGGCCTATCTACAACAGAAGCCTGTATGCATAACAGTCCAAGATTTAACACCCTTAATACCTCCTCTTCATTATAAACTTCGTCTTCTTCCATCCTCTTATCTACCACATCCAAAATATTTCCCGCCTCGTATAGCTTCCACACCTGCGGTATTTTTCATAAAATTCAGGTTCATCACATAACTCGTGATGATGAGCAGAGCAAAATCATATCTTTTATCAAGAAAACAGGGAATGCCAAAGAGAGCAAGAGAGATAGTATGCGAAAAATACCCATTCCAGCAGGTATTGCATGTTAGGCGGTTGCTTCATGTCAATGCTTTTCCGGCCGCTGATGAGCTCAAGAACCACCACACCATAACTGTAGGTGTCAGCTTTCTCGGTCAATTGCCCATGGATGGCGTATTCTGGAGCGGTGTATCCTCTGTCAAAACAAAACATCTCATCTCATATCTAGTTACTATAAATAATATAACTCAAACTATTAAGTAATACAAATACGGGAATGTTTTCTTACAGAGTCCCTGCAGTTCTTGTGGTAAGGTGACTTCTATCGCTGGGAAGAAGTCTGGCTAGTCCGAAGTCTGCTATTTTAGGCTGAAGGTCGTCGTCCAGTAATATATTGCTGGATTTAATATCCCTGTGGATAATGCACACATGAAAATCTTCGTGGAGATATGCCAGACCACGAGCAGTGCCCAATATAATGTTAAATCTTTCCTTCCAGCTCAGTATCTTTTCACTTTCTCCTGCATTCAACCCATTTTTATTAAAAAATAATGGAAGACTCTGCAGTGGAGAAGGTAAACGGGTGAATTTACGAACCAAATAATATTCTGTCAAGGCTACTGTTTGACATATATTCATAAACAAGCAGTCTCTCCGGGCCTTGATTGCAGCATCCCAACAAGCGTACCAGATTCCTGTGATGAACATTCGATACCAGCTTCACTTCGCTTTCGAATTCTGATACCGCGCGCGGAGATTGGTTTAAAGTTAGCTTCTTTACTGCAATGACTTTGCCGTTTTTTAGTGTACCCTGCAACCAAATTAACCAATTTTTAGATAATTGATCCTAATGAACATACATTGTTAGGCCTCAATTCGTGGCAGCTAACCTTATATACTTGGCCGAACCCTCCTTCTCCAAGCTTGTTTCCAATCTCAAAGTTATTGGTGGCGTTTCTAAGTATCTTGTAGTCAAAATTTACTGGTCCCCGGAGTTCAGTTGCGGTTTCAGTATTAACTGTTGCGCATGTTTACGTAGATCATGATAAATTGTGTAGATTAGGATCGTGTAGAGGAGAAGATTGTAATGGCATAATTCAGTTCGAATAATGTCGATGTTTACCTTGTTTCTCCGGTGGCCGTCTAAAATATCCCAACACTCTCTGTCGAAAGTAAAACAGGGAAAGTATGATAGCGATGAGAAGGAAGGTTCCCACAACCGCAATTATTATCCATATTGTAGAGCTAACTCTACGCCCTGCAAAATAAACATGCAGAAGTGATTTACTGTTTGGAAATATAAATTCTATTCAATTATACTTCGTAAACATTTATCAACAGTAAATCGAATGTATATACAGCTCTCTAATTTTAACTATTTGTATTAAATTAAGGTAGTGGTATTAAAATCACTGTTCAAATTAAAAGGATGTGAGATTGTTTTTGCATATCAGATTTTGTATTAAATTGAGTAGCACTAATATAAGTCTCTAATGGAAGGAAATCAATTTATGAATTTGAATAAAGAAAACTGATACATTGAAATATAAAGTTTTGATATTAATAAATATTAAATTAAATATAACCTTGTGCAAATATTATTAGTAAAGTCTTGTCTAAATATAATATAGAGTTGAGATTTTTTGGGTGAGCTAGCATTTTTAACTTTCAATTTAAAAAGTAAGCCTAAAATAATAGCAAATAATATATAGGGTGTCATCTTTATTAAGTTGATTGATGATCACACTTATAAAGAATGCATCATTAGATGAAAACATTTTTTCTATTGTTGGACCTCATCTTCATTATAACATGACATTTCATAGATATTCATCTACAAAAATGATTTGGCAAGAAAATATGCCAAGCACTACCCTTCATAAGCTTGTCTATTGGCGGTACATTGATAGAAAATGTCTAGAATACAACTACACCAAAGGAAGCATAGGATGAAATCACCATAATATTTTAGCATAAGAATGATGTAAGAGAATACATGCTTCAAACATAATTCTACAATTTAATAATGGATAGAACATTATCTAAGCAACTCTAACATATATGGGATATTTTAAATAGTCTCATTAATATAGGTGAGACTATTGCCAATAAAGATTCAATCTCCATAACTTTTAGCAGTTAACCAAAGACATTTCAAAATTTCATGACTACACCCACATTGAGTAGAAAATTGACAACCTCAAAATTCAATGCTTTGGAGGGTCTATTAGTGCAATATGAATAAATGCTTAAAAGAGATCATGAAGCTAAATCAACAAACACTTTTGCCTCTATGTTCAAGAGAAAGAAGCCTCAATGTGAAAGAAATTATTGTATGGATAATGATGAATAGAGAAAATGAATGGTTTTACATTATTGCAATTTTCTTAGTCATTTTGAGAATTAATGTTTTAAGAAGAAGAAATATATGAATAGAGGAAAGCAAGGAGGAATAATGGTTTAGTTTGATAGTGAAGATGGTGATGAAATTGATAAAATATTTTTTGTAGATTCTTTCAAATATGTTAAAAATGATGACATTTAGATCATCCTTTCAAGTTTTATTCATCACGTGTATGGTGATATCAACAACATGAAGAACAAAAAAATATTAATGAGACACATTACACTAGGAGACAATTCACAGGTATATAAATATTGTAAAAAAGTTTAAAATACTAAGATTTCATAATGGGAGAGAGTATACCTTAGACAAATTTATCAAATTTCATAAACATCCAGAGGAAACTCTTAGTTCAATATACTCCACAACAAAATTGATTAGTTGAAAGAATGACATGACTCTTCAATGAATAGATAAATCAATTCTTTAGTCTTGTAAATTCAAAGATATATTATGAGGAGAAGCAAGTCATACAAAAATTTGCTTGATTAATCATTTGAACTGACTAAAAATTTGAAAGCATCTCTCTCGAAAAAACATGGTCAAGTAAGAAGCCATTAGTTAGGAAATTGAGAAATTTAATGAATATTTCTTATAAATAATTTCTAAAAGAGAAGGAAACTTTATGATAAGAGTAACAAATACATCCTTGTTTAATAGGATGACTTGAGTAAATCTTATCAATTGTATGATTGTAAGGAAAATAAATTCATTTGTAAAATATTATTTCAAAATAAGAGTAAATTCTAAGTGTTACCCAAATTAATTAACCCAGAGAAATATGCAAATGGGTGTGTGCAAGAGTTGAGTCCACTTTTGGCCAAAAAGTGGAAGTGTTTTCCTTGATTTTCAGAATTTGACACATTGACCTTAAAATTTGAAGCACTTAGAGATGGAATCTTCAAAAAAGTCACTAATCATAAAATGTAGTACTCGGAGTCTAGTTTCCAAATATGTAATTTATTTCAATACCCAGATTGTAAAAATTGAGTTTCAATAGGCGTTTCCAAAACCACTGTTTAAAAGTCACTTTTTTATACCATACCATGAATGTGTACGACATCCATATTTTGACCTAAATTATCATATTTTTCAAAAATCCTTTTGGGAAAATATTTGTGACCTATCAAGCTTGTTTTCTATATTTTTTAGTTTTTATTGAATTTCTTTTATTAAATTTTTATTAGGCATATTTGTCATTTTGAAAATCGTCGGTACACATGCATAAGATGACCTAAACTTATCATTTTTTTTTTTATTTTAAACTGAAAATAATTGTCTGAAGTTTGTTCTCGTGCAATCCTGCTCAAAATGTTATGTTGATCAAAAGTTATTAAAATACTAAAACCTGATAATTCAAGTTTATGGACTAGTTTCATTAGAAATTAATTGAAAATAGAAAAAATATTCAAATTATTAAAAAAATTACATATTTGGAATCTGCACTCTCATCTATAATGGGTTTTAATTTCATAAAAATTCCTGCAAAATAGGTCTTCAAACATATGTCTAAAGTCATTATTTTCCATGTGACAAGACCCCAAGTTGCAGGTCAAACTAGGTCCAAGCTTAGTTCAGTCCCAAGCCATTTCCCTAACCAAAAAGCCAAAACCTTCTAAAATTAATTTAAAAAACGGGATCCCGCTTCATAAAAACCATTTTTATGGTTCTATGAAATGGATCCGCTTTTGTAAAATGGTCCAAAACGAAATTTCCATTTTCGATCCCGCTTTTGAAAACTTTCCAAAAATGGAAAATTTCAAAAATTGGAATTTTCCAATATAGAAAGTTTTCAAAACGGATCCCATTTTGAAAACTTTCCATTTTTGGAAATTTGCTTTGGAAAATTAAAACGGGATCCCGCTTTTGAAAATTTTTCAAAACGGAAATTTCAAAACGGATCCCATTTTTTACTTAGGCTCCTGGGATCCCGGGTTAAACGGATCCGCTTTAAAATGGGATCTCGCTTTTTAAAAAAGGATCCCATTTTTTGCAAGCCAATTTTTTTTTTTTCCTAAGGCAAAAACTTCCACATTTTGGACTCATCTTCTTGCACTTACCCAATATATCATCATACTCACCTTAAAAGGATGAGCTAGAACAAGAAAGTAATATTGAATTATTAAAAGAAAGAGAAGGTGTTGGTGACGTAAATTGAATCTCATTGTCCATTACATAGTATAATGTTTATTTAAGGAGATTAAAATGAGAAAATAAATTAGTGATCAAATTGTAGTATTGTGAGGTGAATGATGCATTAACAAGAACTATTCTAATCACTCATGTACCAATCTTATTTAAGGAGACAATCAAAGAATAAAACTACTTGATTTTTATAAAATAGGATATGATATAAATTTATTAGAAGCATACATGGGTCTGAGTACCTTAACCTATTGGTAAATAATTCATTGAGTGTAAATGGGTGTTCAAAAACAAGTTCAAATCTAGTGGCTAAATTGACAAGCTTAAGGAAATGTTAGTACTAAAGGCTAAAAAAAACTAAATGAACTAATTATGTGGAATCCTTTTCTCTAGTTGTAAATATGATCATAGTTAGAACATTGATAATATTACTTCTCAACACAATTATAAAATATACCAAATGAATGTCAAAAGTGATTCTTTAATATTTGCTAAATGAGGTTTATTTGACACAACCTCTGATTTTTATTGAAAAAGGTAAAGAGCATTTGACATGATACCGAAATATGAACTAGATATTTTAAATCAATCCCCACTAACATAATAATAAATAATTATAATTCCTTTCCAAATTTATACATTAAATTATTTATCAAAATTTTTTATTCATTGTGTTGGATGTGAATGATTTTTAGATTATTTGGAACGGTCAATTAGTTATAGATTAAGTGAATGAATACATGAAGACCACTTAAATTGAAATGTGAAATCTTTGATTACTTAATTAATTTCGTAGAATTGAAGCATGGTAAACACCATGAAAATAATTCCTCTTAAAAAAAAATACATCAAAGAAATTCTTACACATTTCAAAATGTAGGACCACAAAGATTCATCAATTCCAATGGAGATAGGAACTATATTTATTGAAGAATTAGATGGTAAATAAATAAAGAAAAAACATATAGGAGTTTGATAGGAAATTTTATTTCCTTGAATACTACTCATCCAAAAATATCTCATGGAGTCTAAATTTTTTCCTTATTCATTGACTCATTTAAAAAAAATTCATTGGTTGGACACAACAATATTCAATATATCTTCATGGAATAAATATCTTCATGGAACAAAAATCCTTGGATTGGAGTACTTGAAGAATAAATTTTTTAAACTTGGTATTTATATTGGGAAAGTTGCATAGACTCTAGGAAGTCAATCCTTGGTTATCACTTCACCTTTGGATCTATCATTGCTTTATGTTTAGTTGTAGGAAGAAACATAATTTTGTATTACCACAAAATAAATTAATGTATAAATCAACTCTTGTAGCAACATGTGAAGCTATGCGTATTAGAAAACTTCTTAAGGATCTTTTTCACCCACAACATAATCCAACCATTATGAATTTTGATAATTGAACTATGTAGAATATGTCAAAGAATCTAGTGCTTTATGCTCATATGAAGTATATTAGACTACATAATTCCTCTATTTGTGAGCTAGGTCTCAATTTTGAAATCAAGCTAGTGTATAAAAAAACTAATGAGTATCTTGTAGATATCTTCACCAAACCTTTGGGTAGATATATGTTTTTATATTTTTTTAGAAGGCATCGATATTAAATTTTATTTATTTGGTCATGGGTATCTAATAAGACTATTTGTTATAATAATATGCCATCATGTAATTACTTTATGTTATGAAATAAATTTTACTAAGGATTATTGGAAATATAAACTCTATTTAATCACACTTCCTAAGTGTCAATTAAAATAAATACACAACTAATGGGTACAAGCCCTTCCCATTTTTAATCTAATCAAGACACAAAGACACAACTATCATGTGGAGACATTTTTGATCATATATTTTTCCTTTTTAAATTATTTTTCAATACATAAAGTAGATATTTATCAAATCTATTGAAATCTCTTCAATTTCAACATTCATAAGCTATCTAATTTTATTGTCTATTTAATGATAGATGTAAAACTTGATAACTATTTATATAATTTGTTAATTAATACTTTGTATTACAAATAAAATTCAAAATTTTATAAGGATTGTTTTGTTGGACAATTTGATGTAGAAATAAATTATTTTAAATTGTAACCCACTAATTTAATACTTCCAATTATCCATCAATCCTACCTAATTTTATATAATGTTAAAAAATAAACTATCTTAGAAAACATATATAATTTTCCTTACAATTTCTAAAAAGAACTATCACATAAAATGCAAAGAAATAAAGGTTTTGACTTGTGGAGAGTGTACAACACTTGCCACTGTTTCTCAAGAATAATTTTATTTTATCATTGGAATTCTTTTGAATTAGGATCATTAGAGTTTGATAAATTCTCTCAAATTTTCTTTCATATTGAAAATTATAGTGACAATGGCAAACTGAGTTATTCTAGACTATATATTGCAATGTAGGGGTAAGCCTTCATGGTTCTTCCCTCTTCTTGATTTATTAATTTGAATGCTGTATTTTTAATGGTATATGTAGCATTTGGTTTCTATTTATATTTTTGGAGTAGGAAATTGGATCACTATTAAGATTTTTAGTTTTATTAGGCTTTTTTTATTGAGAATTTTGATGTAGAAATAATTATTCCAAATTTTAACTAATTAATTTAATAATTCTAATTATTGATCAATCCTACCTAATTGATTATAATATTAAAAGTAAAAAATATTATTTAAAACTTATATAATTAATTTCAAAAAATTTAATAAGCATGTTCACTTAAGGTGTAAAGAAATAAACTTTTAGACTTGTAGAGTGTAAAATATATAAACTTAGCATTGATTATCGAGTATACTTTTATTTTATCATTGACATGTTTTTGAGTTTGGATCATTGTCTTTTGATAAATCCTCTAATTTTTTGTTTCTTATTAAAATTAATCATATTTCATAGGAATAGAAGGTTTTACTCTTTTAATGATCATGGTGATTTGAGTTATTTTAGATTCTATAGATTTTAGTGTAGGGGTAAGCCTTTCTATGGTTTTCTCTTCAAGATTTAGTAATCACTCTTGTCATTTGAAAATATTAAAAATATAAATCTAACACTATTTATTTTCACCCTTTTTCATATATATGTTAAATTTTAAGAATAAAGAGAAATAATTTCAACTTGATGCATTCTTGAGTTGGATGTGTTGTGCTTTGCTACTGTTTGTATTTTTCTTTGGTACTTACCTTCCCTTATGTAACTATGTAGCCTTGGTGCATGAAACTCTTTATTTCTTGTATTTATTGTGGTCTTCTTAATCTATCCTTTATGTGTCCCCTCAAACAACTTCAACCTAGAAATTCATGTTGGTATTGATATTTTGGTGGCTCTAGAAAATGGCTCCTTCATGAAAGTATCCCTAAAAAAGCCTTGAAGGTATTTCACTATGTACACATTTTGAATCTCCAACGGATGTGGTTTTACTTGTTAGTGTGTTAAGTTTACCATAGGGATAATTAATTTTTTCCTTAGGTTAGTTTTCTCACCTATCACATATTGCTTGCCTTTATAAGGCACTACTGTACATTATGTAAATTATCTCATCTTGTATGTTTTCTCTTGTGAAATAGCCTTGTGTTGCTTCTCTCGTTTTTGTGAAGATTTTTTGCAGGTTGTGATCTCGGACTCAGTGGCTGACACCAACATGGTATTAGAGCCTTCAATCTATGCCTTCTTCTACTATTGAGAGTTTTCATCAAAATTTGAGATCATTTATTTGCTAAAAGTTTTTTTCCTGGCATTTGAAATTTATCAAATTTCAAAGTTGCCTTATTTTCCTGTATTCATCGTATTTTTATCTAAGATTATAAAAGGCATGGCATTTGTTTGATCAATTTCTATGCTAGGAGGTACAATTCATTTGTTGTGCAGCCTCTATGTTTGTGTAGCATCTAAGACAAATTTGTGTTGAATCTTGATTCTGTGCTGAGAGGCCGCGATTTGCTTCATAGGCCGTGAATATTTTTTCCTGGCATGATTCCTTCTAGTGGTTGCAATTTTTGGAGGACTAGCAGAAATTTTTTTTGGATTTCCATTTGGTGCAATAGAAAATATGGAAGGGGCGTTTTTTTGCCAATGCATTTTTTTTCTTATTGAAGGCGTTTGAAAGCTGGTTTGAGGGCATGTTTTATTGTTTCTGACGTGATTATTTGATAAAACTGGCAGTGGCATTTTATTTTTACAGACCGATTCAATCACTAGAGGCGCTAGAACCTTCCTAGATGGCACTACAATGGCTCGTTCTTTCTTTGTGTCCATGCATTTCTTGTAAATGAGGAAGATTAGCCCTTGAAACGTATTGAAGGCAGTAGTGTGAGGTGTGATTTCTCTTTGCTGGGGGTGCGAATTGAAGCAGCTATCGTTTCATTCCTTGTGGAGGCTGTAAATCTCATTAAGGGTCTCGACCTGTAGTTTTCAAAATGCCACAAATTTCAAATTGCTCGAGAACTGTAGACGCCATGGTTTATTGGAGGCATTTTAATCAAACTTTATATATTTATAAAGTTTTGAACAACAATATAAATTTAGGGCTTCTATGTAGCCGAAGTGCTGTGGGCCCAAAGTTTTTTTCAGGTTGTTTTGGGAAAAATAATCCCACATTCTCCAGGCGTAGGAGTTCTGTTGTGTGCATATACAACTCGTTGCAATTAATTTTGGGAGCAAGTCTTATAGGAGGCTATCTTGCTTGTGTGCTTGGTGGTGTTGTTTTGTGTTGGCATGGAGACTAGGCAATAACACTACTATATTTTTGCATCAAATTAGGTTTTTTTCGTTTTTTTCATTTTTTTTTGGAAGTTTTTATACTTGTTAAAGCATTATCTTTGAATGTTTTGAAGAATTTAGCTATAATGGCATTTTTGGAGAAAGAGAACTTTAGACAATTGAGTGATTTTATTCTCACTCATCTTAGTGAACATAATTTATTACCATATTTGTATAATGAAGTTCCTATTTTAGACACACGTAGTAGATATATGATTTGGAAAGCACATAGGGCTCTAGTCTTTAGAGATATTTATGAGCATATAAATGATGATGATCTTTTGGATTCACTTGTCATTTTGAGTGCACTTATGCTCTTCGTACTTACATTCGAGAATCATATGGAGATCCTGATACTCCACCATCTCTCGACGATTCTCTTTCCAATACTAGTGTGCCTCTTTATTCTTCAGAGAAGATAAACCATGCTTGTGAACCTTTGGAGGTTTTTGAGACTTCAGATGAGGTTGCAGTTGCTTAAAAGGTTGTTTATTCTTTGTTAGAGATATTTGATCCAACTTCATTAAGTACTTCCATCATTCCTAAGCAACACGATTATGATTGTCTTCCTGATTGGGATTTGTATTTGTTGGACATTGGTTCATTATTCATGGAAACTCACATTTCAGACTTGGAAGACACATTTGATGGACTAATTTTCCTATTTGATGATAGTTTTAGTACAACTATTGTCACTCCATCTCTATCTTTGAAGTAAATAGTAGATGTTTATACATGACTCAATGATTTGATGTTAAGGAATATGTAAGGAAAAATAATTTTTTTCATGAGTTAGGTTTATTTGACTAAAATCGACATGTGTTTAAAAGTTGTCAAGATGTGATGATTTCATAAGGATTATGAAATGATTAATGATACATTAATCTCAAGTTGGTGTTGCAAGTTGAATTCAGGAAACAGGTTTATGCCCTCCAAGAAAGGGAGGGAGACCATCATCAGAGAAAGGGGTATAGATATAAGGTAAAGAACAAGTTGTACCCAGTTTAGGTCTAATGTTGGGCGAAATGGTGAACCCAGTTGAGTTGGGCAAGGGATACTCGACCCTTTTAGTCTAAGTTTAGTTGCCAACTTGACAAGTTGTCAATGGCGTAAATGATTTTATGTTGATTCAATTTCTAATCTATTAAAATATTCATTGCATGTTATATGTTAAGGTTATAAACCTATGCTAACTAATAGTAGCTTGCCTATAATTCATGATAGTGGAAAAATGATATTTTGGGAGTCATTTTGTGAAATATTAATGAATTCCAATATTGTGGAATAAATCAGTCAAACCCCCACTGCTAAGTTTTGTCGTGGTACAATATCATATATGCTTGACTACCTATAGGTATGTGAAGTCGTTTGGAAATGCTCGATGGCTTTTCTTAAACTATTTTTTTTTCCATTCCATGAATTTAGCCGTGGGTCTCGGATTTTGGTTCGACTCAGTAATGAGTAGCTTAAGGGAATATTTGTTGGTATAAATATACATGTATAGGTTTTGTATTAAATATCAATGCAATATAATGACAGTGGAAAACATTTAAATAACATTCAAATGGTTGTAAAGCCATTTATGGCCACGTGTTTAAGCCACAAAGGTGGTGCAAGTCACTTTTTTGAAATGCCAAATCTTGCAAGTCTTCCATGGCAATTCATGCCTTGGTAACCCATCCTTAACTAATTGTTTTTAACCGGTACTTGTCTTACTTTTTGTGGGGGCGATAAGGAAGGACAAAATGGTTTGGTGGTTGGCAGTAGTATGAAAACAGTTGGACGAGGTAAAAGTTTGGAGGAAGTAACGAATTCTTGGCATAAGGGGAATTTACCTCGTAACCTTGGAAAAGGGGGGAGTGAGAGATTTGGAGAGTGGGAGACTTATCAGTTGATCATCTACAAGCTTTGGGGAAGCATCGAAATTTAGTTTAACAATACTCCATTAAGATGAAGTCAATAGTTTCGAGATCCGCATCTTGCCACACAAGATCATGACTGATGATTGTGAAGATAATAAGGCTTACGTGTACACTCAAGTAAAGGCCGACACACAGTTGGAATAACGGATTCTTGCAGAGGGTATTTCGGAGGATACGTCCATTCTAATCTGGGATATAAAGGTGCTAATGAGGGAATGTAGTTGGGGGTAGTTAAGAAAAAGATATGCAGGAGGAAGAAAAGAAAGCATAGCTACAGTTGCCTACATGAAATCTCAAGCAGAGTTTGGAGTAAGGTCTACAACAGTTCAAAGAAAGAAGAGATAGTCTCATTCCTAGTGGATTGGAAAACATTTGTAGCTTACCGAGAAATGGGAAAAGGGTGCAGGCATAGAATAGTGTGATGCTATTAAACCAAATATCATAGACATGCATCAAAGCACCTTTGGAAGGAAGTTTTGTACTTAACAACATTGAGAGGCGTGCATGGAGAAAGCAGAAGCTTAGAGAATATGTGAATGATTGAAATATATTATCTTGAGGAGATGTATTTCCACGGAATGCTAGGATTGAAGGATATGCATAATATGAATGGTTAAAAGGATTTCAAAAGAAAATACAAAATTCTAATGACATCCCAAAACTCATGGCATTGAGAGCTTTTTCCTCATCATGGTACACCATACCTCTATTGTCAAATAGGAAGCAATGAATCAAAACTACGATTTGGTGTAGAGATTCCAAGAATTGGCAATGACAGGTGCTAAGAGATACCTACAAAAGTTAGACCCTCGCCTTGGTCAAACGGAAGGATAGAAGAGATTATTACTCAAATTATTTTTCACAAGCTTAGTGTTAGCAGTGTAGATTAAAGAGTGCAAATTGGCATCACTATGCAGGAAAATTTCTCTCTATCCTTAATGTTTGATACCCTTGCATGAAAAGAGTTTATTATGGGTGTTTCAAATAGAAAAACTATGATATAGTCTGAAATGGAAAAAAATTAAATAATGGAGTTATATAAATCTATTTGATTACAAGAAAGAAAGAATGAGTCTATGTAATATTTTGCTCAATTTATTGAACTTGCATCCTCAAAAAAAGAAAACAATACAAATACTAGAGATTGGAAATGGACATAATGATAAGCTGCTCAACTTTTGGCTATATACTATTCCACCTTTTGTCTTAATCAATTTGTAAAACTAATCTAGGTGAATAGGAAAGCTTGGGTTGTGGACATTTAGATAGTCTGTCGATTAACAACTATTACTTATGTTATCGAGAGAGAGAGAGAGAGAGAGTGAACTAGGCAATGCAAGGATGTAAATATCATAGTTCTTGTTCAATAGAACTTATGTTAGTGCTAAGTACCCAGAAGACATAGATAGCCCAAGATTGGGTATCACTAGAATGATTTTCCTCAAGGTGGGACATAAGGAGAGATTTGTAACTCAATTCAATACGATGGTGGTAAACTATTACGATTGTTAAAGGTTTAAGTGACAAGGAAGTTATATATATGAGTTCATAACTTAACCTGTGTTGGAAGTCAGTAGACTCAAATAGACCAAGGGGTCAAGAATAGATTATTATCTTTAGGTTAAAATATTGACTTAGATAAAGACTACGGATATGAAATGATAATAGACTATTAATATGTAAGCTATCAAAAGGAGGTCTTTTGCGGATATCACTTTTTGAACTATGTGTACAAAGGAATTCTGTTATTCCAATACTTGGTATCAATGTCGTAACCAACTTCGAGAAGGGGATGTTGGGAGACTGAAACTCAACCTACATGTCTATTGTACTTGAGATTGTTGTTATAGGTATATGTGACATACTTATATAAAGGATGATAATCATATGAGTTTATACCCTATCCTTATTTGAATGTGAATAAACTTGAGTAGACAAGGAAGTTGGAAGCAATTTATTATGTCTTATGAATCTAACCTATTAAGGTTGAAGGATTGAACTTAGTCTAAGTAGTAGCTATGAGAAGTAACAAAACTCATTAAGATACATATATATATATATATATATATATATATATATATATATATATCAATGAAGAGATTCCTTGAATATCATGCTTATTCATGTTATATGAAATGTGAATTTGAGAAATTCTAAGTCGTCTGGGTAAGACTAGAAGTAATTGCTCTTATGTTTTGCTTCACTAATGCTATTATCTTTGGAGAACACGGAAATGTGTAATGCTTATGTTAGATATGGCATTGTATATATATATGTATATTGATTGAAAATGAAAGGTCGAGAAACCATAGAACAAGGAAGGAAGTCTTTATAATACCTTAAGAGATTCTATGATAATGTTGAAACTCGATTTAACGCATCAAGATGTTGGGTATTGAATCTTGAGAGTAAAATAACAGGAAGTCATAAACCCTAGATATTGCAGGGATGAAATAAGGAACTTTTAAAGGTTTGAAATACCTAAATTTTTACATTGAATTAATATCCTAGATTAAGGATTAGATCTAAGTTAGATTGGCTAGAATGGATTTCCTATATAGACTAGTTTGTGTCTAGAGTACCAAATAAAGTAAGTAAATTATAGGATGAGACAGTTCCAAGACGAGTTAGAGGTGTGTGTCTAGATGGCATGACCAATCAGAATGATCATACTTAGCTAGAAGGGATCTAGAGTTGTATGGTCAATTGAGTTTTGTAGGACACATCCATAAGACTCATATGGAAAAACTTGATAGTTCCTTATATCTATACTCTTCGAGAAGAGTTGGGTCACTTCCAGTTAGGAAGTGCGCGGGGGACCACTTGAGTCCATGGTTGGAGGAAAAGCACTCAGATGACGCTCTCCCTCTGTAGCAGTAGACTCTCTGAGGCTTGTGAAGATAGAGATAAACATTCTAGATGCAATGAACTCCATGTTATTGCTTATGATAGTCAAAACCTATGAGGTAAAACTATTCTTTATGCTAAGTGTATCTTATGTCATATAAATGAATATTCTAAGGAATTATCTTGATTCTAGTTATGATTAAATGCGAATTCAGGTTTGAATTTTATCTAGAAAAGTTATACTTTATTCTTGTGCTTATGCAAATGTTTTTTTCTTAAAAAAAAAAATATATATCTCTCATGTTTACTTAGTTTATTTACCTTCTAGTAAATTCTTGAGTTTACTTGTGAATTAAGAGGATGGATGTTACATAAGGCATGGAGGGGTTTTTACCTTTCTTTCTCCTAGATGAATTCCACATGTTGTTGGACATGGTTTTGAATCTATTAATCATGTAATATTTATTCCTTTAAATTTTGAAAATCATTCTTTTAAAATAATAAATGTTTATGCCTACAATGATGCTATTGAGAGATCTCTTTTATGGAAATGGATTTTTGATTCAATGCCTACCACCACTTGGGTAATGTGTGGGGATTTAAATATGGTTGGGATAGTGTATTTAATAAATATGGGACATTACCCTTATGTTGGACAACTAGTGAGTGAGAGGAATGGTATTACATGCACAATAAATTGGGTCTTTTCAATTCCAACTTGGGATTCTACCACCACCAATGTTATTGGCATACATGGTGTAACTTTTGAGGTAGCTTTGATAGAATTTAAATACCAAAATCATGTGATTATTTTTATATAGTATATTTTCTCCATTGCTATTTTTTAACTCTTAGTGGATTCATTGTTAGATGTCATCTTGTCATACCACTTTCTCATTTTTTTCAAAGTTCAATCGTAAGTGGGATCTCCTTAGGGTTTTAGAATTCAATCCTTTATAAATAATTTTATGTTTAGTCATTTCCCTTTTCTAGATCAAATCAAGAGGATTTGGAACCTTGAAACTTGGCCCACTCAACTAACTAAAAAACTTCAATATCAAAAATATGAGGCCACCACCTTTGACCTTTGCAAGGTGATGAAAATTCTTGAAATTGATCTCTTCTCTCCTTTTTAGGTTGGGGTGGCACAACTAAGACACCAAAAATAGATTTCAGATAATCATTTTTCTAGAGACATTCAAACCAAGTCTAGGCTTTGTTGGCTTAAAGTGGGAGACAGATCTTCCAAAGAATTTCTTCAATCTCTAGGAGCTTGTCACACCTCCCATGAAATTCAACTAGATCTAGGATGATAAAACTTCTCTCAAAGATTTATTAGATATTCTTTAATATTTTGTCAAGCACTATGAGAAAAATGTTATAGCCCAAGAAAAATCTCATGAATAGGATCATGCCCTCCAAGAATGTCTCTAGATTGTTTCTTATCAACTTTTCTCCTAAGAAAAAACATTATGTAATCATCTTATCTCCATTTTTTTATCTCAATGAGGCTATTCACACCATGGTTGATGACAAGGCTCTTCATTGTGATGGATTCCTTTGTCATTTTTACAAGGCCCTATAAGATTATGTGGTGATTACCTACATAAATTCTTTCTAGAATATTTATATTCCAAGTCCTTAAGAAAGTAATTAATAAAGGAAAGATCAAGTTCATACCTAATACTAGAGATCTAAAAGATATCTACAAGTAGAGGCCCATCACTCTGTTCAATTTGTCATACAAGATCATTGCTAAAGCTTTAGAATTTAAGGTGCATCATCTCTTTCCACAAATTATGCAACCACATAAAATTGGTTTCATTAAATCATATATATCTTTGATAACACCATTGTGGTTTGAGAAGGTATGAAGTGGGCTCGATGTTCTCAACAAAATTATCTATTCCTAAAATTTGATTTTGATAAGGCATATAATTATATTGTATGGTGAACTTCATTCTTATCATGCTTCAACCTTTGGGATTTGGGCCATGTTTCATCTATTTTTTTTGCATTCTCTTTTTTGATGTCTTTATCTACATCACCATTAATGGCTTCTATTAAAATTCCTATGAGTTTTTTTTCTTTATTCGCCAAGGGTGTCAAAATGGCCCTTTCACTATGTGTTCTTGTAGCTAAAGGATTTGGCTACCTCCTAGCCCACTTTATGTCTCAAGGGCTAGTCAAAGGTACTGTTTGTAAATTCATTGGCTCAAATTTTTAATGGCCATTTTATAAATGAATAATTCCTCACTCTTATTGAAGTGGAGAAAAATATCAAACAAGTCCTCAAATGCTTGGATATTTTCTATAAAACCTCTGGTTTAGTTGTCCAATGACACAATACTTAGTGTTATCAGCAATCCTTTCTCCCCACACCCTCCTAGATAAATTCCTCTAGTTTTAAATAGATTCATCAAAATGAAATTTTTAGATTCTTAGGCATTCCCTTTTCTTTATGAGATGCATGGGTATCCTTATGGCAAGTGGATCTTTCCATAATCAAATAGGCTTGCATACTGGATCATCAAACATCTCTCTTTGATAAGGAAATTTTATGTTTGTTCCAAGATTCAAGTGTGGTCACCCATGTTCATTATTCTTCATGTTGGGCTCCTTCTAAGGTCTCTTACATGAAGCTAGAAAATATTCTTCGATATTTTCTTTGGGATTCCTTAGAGAAAAATAGGGGTTTCCATTGAAATTCGCCTAGAAATTTGGTTTTTTCCCTCATGAATCTATAGGGATGGTGATTGTATCCACACATAATCAAATTTTGGTGCTTTGTTTGAAATGGAGTATTTGTGCTCTCACTAGAAATGAAGCTTTAACAATTTTGGTTTGACATTATATCTCCTACAAACATCATATAGGAAAACCTACTTAGAAGAGGATTCATTTTCAAACCCTTCTCACCATGAAGTGTGAAATTCACATTGAAGGAACATTTGTTATTAATTTTTTTTGGAGAGCTCAGAAAGCCATGAAACCATGGCTTTTATGAAATGGTTTTGGCTTCCATGATGGTATTTCCATCAACTAGTAGAATATCTAGTGCCCCCCATGCTACAAGATCAAGTCTTCCCCTTGGCTAGATTGCCTTGGGTGTGGGATCTAAGATTTCACAAGAAAGGAATTTAATTCCCAGAAGATTTATTCTCAAGAAATTATGAGTCTCATGTCATGGAATGAAATTAAAGCTAATTTTTTCCTTTCTAACTAGGATCATGAAAATTTTGATATAGTCATGAAAACCATTTTGGTTGATATGGTTCATAGAATTGACATCAAATCTCCCAAGCCTTGGTGGAAATATTGGAAATGGGGTCTAAACAAGGTCTTCTAAAATTATAAAGCTCTAACATAGATATCATTGGCTCTCTCCTAATCTACTCATGATGGCAACTTTAAAGTAGCATGTCGATTTTTTGTTTGGCAACATAGATTTCACACCATTTGGTTAGCTATTTTGCAACTGAAATTGGCCCACTTTTCCTAGCGTGTTATTTTCCAAGGCCTTCCTATGGGCTCTACATTTTCTCATTTGAGTGTTCGATATCCTCATTGCCCTTTTAGTGGATAGTTGGAGTATTTTAAGAATCTCTTATGATTCTATTCTAGAGCCTAGAAACTCTAGACCTAGATTCATTATTTCTTCAAGCCCTTCTAGCCAAAACCTTTCTCTTAACATATGATTATTCTAGGGGATTGGCCTTGTATTCCTCCCAAATTCAACTAGATTTGGTATGTTTTTAGGGTGTAAATTCTCTTTCTCAATATGGAAAGATAAAAATTTGGCTTTTTTGCTAATTTTTATGTTGATCAACATATTTCTCTTTTTTCTAAAGTACTTATGTGTCCTAATGTGTTATTACAAATCCAAGTGTAAGCTAATAAAGTTGCACCATAAGTGGGTCACCTTTAGTTGCTCCTTGAATATTGGGATAGTGTCCCTTGTGTTGTGGCTAGATTTTCCCTATCTATCTCATCTCAAGGCCACTCACCTCCTCGCAAGCACCGGTAGGAACATATCTTCTCTGCTCATGGCAACCATGCTACTTGTCCACTAGCCTCTCCTCCAACTTTTAGAGGAGATCATGGACAATGGTGTTGGTCACAACCTACTCTTCAATGTTCCACTTTTCCACCTCCTATAAGGGGAACTTTTGGGTGGCCTTTTACTAAAGCTTTTAGCTTCTTTATTCAAACAAACTTCTTAATTGGCTCTTGCAATTTCATTGGTCAATGAAGACAAAAAGCAAAAATAAAGATGATGCGGGTTGGGACCCAACCCTCCCATGAATACTTTGAGTTCCACTAATATATGGCACAAGTCAAATGACCTAAGACCTACCTCCTTCCTTTTCTCGATTACTGCTATGGACTAGTGACTTGTTTTCTTACATTTTATGCTTTGAATGTTGACCTCGTATGAACGCTAACGATGTGATTCAGAGTATCGTCAATCATAAAACAATAAAGTATACACTTATTCATGAAAATGAACGCTAAAGATGTGATTGAGAGTATCGCCAATCATAAAACAAGAAACTATACACTTATTCATTAAAAATAAATATAAGAACTTCCCATGCGCTATAAAACAAAAAGACAGCTAGCAAGAAAGACAATGTACAGTTATGACGGATTGGGAATATCGTAAATCATTAGACATGGTAAAAGAATTTGATGATAGTGGGTTAAAATTTTCTAACCTGTAGACAAAAATTGTGCAAGATCAGTGGTGGCGTTCTGTGAATAAAAAGGGTATGTAGCATAACGCAGAAAGCAGCCATCATCAGCACTACGTCCCTCCGATTGAGATAAACAACTAGCAATATTTGTCTGCCCTATGCTCAGGCAATTCTTACACCCTTCCTTACTCAGAGATTTCAAACACCAAGCTACCGCATAAATGGTTCTATTCGACGCATCCTTTGCAGAATGCGCAGCAAAGAAATCAGCCGTCTTCGGAGTTGCAGTGCATAGATCGCTTAACAAATTTTCAGTTGTTAGAGAAAACGAATTGGCACCCGTTCCAATATTTTGTTCTCCGCAGTGCTGTGTATTTCCATCAGCAGTAGCCTGCGTATAAAAATTGTTACTCTCATAGCGCAGGACACAGCCATCATACATTGCTCTTCCCCCGGTCATAGTGGAGCAGTTGCGAATTTTCTTCTCTGCGGCCGTGATACACTTGACGCAGTCTGATGAGCTCTTATCCTGTCTGCACTGAGCCAATACATAAACTGGATCTGACCCTTTCACTTGCTCTTCCTTAGCAAAACCAGTTGAAGCCACCGCTTCTAGCGCAAATGCCAAACTGGCATTTAAATTTTGCTGAAGGACTGTCACGTTGGTGCTCTTGACAGGACTGCAATTATATTCAAGGAGATAAGTCTCTGGGTCTGCTAATATGGGCAGAGCCAGCTCGAATAATAGGAGGACTAGTTGTAGAATCTGCATGGTTACCAAACCTGTATCTGCTACCCCGAATTGTCCTACTGCTGTTGATAAAAAAAAAAAAAAGACGCAATAACTGAGACAGCCAGGACATGATCAGGACCAGATCCTCATCACTAATTGAGATTTTCTTGAAAAATATGAGGGGCTATAGTTAAGGAATGGTTTGTTGAGATTTCGAGGAGACGTCTAATTATTTTCTAAGACTTTACAGACTATGGACAAATAAATTTGTCTTCTAACGATACTTCTTGAGGTAAACATTGACGAGGGACGGAGTATATAAAAAAATTGACGTCTCATGATTGTCCCATAAATAGTCGCGTGTCGGTACGCGAGGAAGAACACCCATGTTTTTGAAAGAAGTCATCAATGAAAGAAAGAAAATAATATTTTATTAGTGGATTTATATGATCAAGATTAAATACATTACTAAGAGTAATATCTAATTTTTTAATAATTGATTAAAGTTCAAATACAAATTAATAAATTTTGATTTTGAGTTATACAATGTTCACATTTTCACATGCATGTTTGTTTTGAAGTATAGAATAAAAGAAACAAGACACAAAAGGGTTTGGAGGAAAACTTAGTGCTACTAAAACATATACTCGAGCATCTGATTTATAGATGAATTTGCAATAAATATAAACAAACTGTAGCAAGGAGTTAGCTGCACCATTTATTATGGATAGGTGAAACAGAACACCATGTGAATAATATGGATGAGATGGGGTGGTGAAAGTCGGTTGAATGTGGCGTTTGGTCTGCTTGGAGATGACGTATAATTTACTACTCTAACACCCCCCCATAAATTAATTATACTTATTACCTTGAAATATCCCCCCATAATCTAGAATATATGGGTCCCGGCCTAATGCCTTGTTAGGTACCCATTTACAATTATTCACTAATATGATGGTAGACATTCACAATAATCCCCCTTGAATGACAACCATCAAATATTTATACGACTTCTCGTAAGCCTAGAAGACCTCTAAGATATACAAACTTAGGTTGACATAAATCCTTGGTGAAAACAAGGAAAATAGGAGGTTCTATCTTTTAGGAGATGGAACACAAGGGAAAGGGGCCTATTTCACTTAATTTCACTCAAGGAAACCCTAGAGATCTCAATCCAATGATGAAATAAAGGAAAGAGATCTACTAAAGGTTGTCCTAGGGTATGTTTAGAGACTAAAAGGGGGTTCATAACAAAGCTAGGGCTTGGAAAGACTAGTAACATGCAAGATCTAATGGTAAAACCTAATGTTATGTAAAACACAAATGAATGACCTAGAAATGAATGCAAACCAAAACAATAAACTGAGAAATCGGAGAGGTGCACCTAGAAACTTGTAGAAGCTCAAAATAAGACTTGAAATGTTCAAAATGTTGAATTTAATGCACACTAGGACTCATACGCCAAGCTGGGTGATTTAGTCCTAGATTAGGGTTTCTAGGCAGGAACAAAAATCTGTTAGTGACAAGTCTAGAACTCCTCAAATCTAGAAATATCACTGTACTAGGACTCATATGCCAAAAGTGGTGTATCAGTTCTGCTTAGCTTTTTAGAATGTTAAT
>VDFB02339401.1:0-82218 GCA_007258455.2 Sequoia sempervirens | reverse complement strand
TATTTACTCATTTATAGCTGAGTTGCAAAAAAATAGTAGAATTTAGCCATTTTTAGTTGTTGTGACTAAATTTTTTAGTCAGCTAGTCATTTATTTGCCAAATTCTACTAGTGTATTTAGGGAAATCAGCCACCAAGACCCCAAAAAGTTTTGAATTGTCCCATAAGATGAACAAGACACGAAACAAATCTTGAGCATCCACCATAATCCTTTATATTTTCTTCCAAACACAAGGTAGCAACTCCTTTAAGACTCCCCCCTTCACCTTAGTTTCCTAAATAAAAATTATATTTAGGGCCTCCCTATTAATCAACCATTTCAATAAATGACCCTTCTTAGGGGCATTGAGCCCTCAAATGTTCTATCTCACAAACTTCATGATTTCTTAGCACACCAGAGGTGTTTTCCTCCACTTGAAGTTGTAGCAAACTTTCAAATAGATTATTGAGTTCCATTCCCCAAATATTCTAATGCTATATTTGTATCCTTATTGGCATCTATTTTTCTATCATGGGTACTATGAACCCCAATATCCAAGCCAAGGGAGATGGGTTTTTTTACCACCATTCCATTTACCCATTTGAGTAACTATGTTCCATTTTAGGCTAGAATTTGATCCCTCCAAAGGGTCTTTAATAATATCTTCATCGCTTCCCTCTAAAGCCTAAAAACACTTCTTATCAATCTTTAGGTCTAACTAGGGCTATAATTTCCAACCACTACATCTACCTATCTTGTAGGTTCTTTCACCTTAGGGGGAAAGTCAAGAAAAGGATAGTAGGCATAAACTACCCCTTGAGGGGGAGTTGGAATTTTTGACCTTTGAACTAGAATCTCCTCCCCAATCTCAACAAGCCCTCAAGTTTATCCTCAACCTACCTTGGAGTTTCCAATCTCAAATTAGGGATCTCTTTCTCACCATCCTTTGGCTTATCTAGAACCTTTCCCTTCGCATTGACCTAAAGAGAGGTAGAGTCAATCTATCTTCCTTACCTATGGACTCCCAATATTTTTTTACAGTGTGCCCACTTTCCAACCCTTAAAACAATAGATAAGAAGACACTAATACTCTAGCTCTTGAATCTAATCCATCAAGACAAATTCTAAAACAATTATTTATTTTATGGGCTTTCTTAGATCAACATTCACATATATTCCAACACGAGTCAGCACTCATTTCCCTTTTTTAGCTAATGAAATTTGGATAAAATGACCCACCAAGTCACTAGTGAAATGAAAGACCTCCTTCAACCATAACTCATACTATAGTTTGTGTAGATACCTAAAATTGTCCTAGCCTGCGACTAGCATTTTAACACTAATTATCATCTTTCCCTTATGATTAAATAGTGTTCAATCATTTAGTTATTGTCTAGTGTCATATTCCACTACTAATTAAATTACTTTATGTTATTTAATTAATTCACTTTATCATTAATCTTTCTAATTAATTAAATAAATCCTATTTATTTAATTATGTCCTTAATTCCCTATTCTATCCTGGTTAATTAAATAAATCCTTTTATTTAATTATGTCTTTAATTATCTTATTCCTCTAGATTAATTAAATAATTATTATTAGCTATTTAATTAACATTTACCCACTTTCTAAATTAAATAATTACTTTAATTATTTAATTGTCCTCTATTCTCTCAATATTATTTACTTTCTCAATAATAAATAAAACTTTTTTATTTATTTATCTAATTCTCACTTGAACATTCCTCAAATAATTAATTATTATCTCATGCATCCCCACCTTGTTCGTAACAAACACTCTCTCCCAGTCGACTAGATAATCAATGTCAGTCCACTGATCAATCAAATCAGTTCACTCCCACTCAATGAGAGTTAATGAAGCAATCAAATCCTTCGACTGATCAATCAATTCCCCATGCAAATAGCTAATTGAAATCCTGCAGCCAATTGCAGTTAGTTAACTCATTCATCAATTCCTCTCAAGGATTCTTGACCCTTGATTTTGATCATCCACCTCTTAATCCCAATAGTCCATTCAAATCAATCTTTTCTATAAAAGTATCCGTCATTCCTCTTTGAAGGCCAACCATGAATCTTTGGTGTTTTACATTTGTTCATCTTATTCATTCATTTGAGTTGAAGCAAACATAGTGCATACATAATTGAGAGCAAAGCAAGACAAAGAATAACAATGGAGGTAAATCAAGTTTGACACAAGGTAATTGCATTATTTGTTATTTGATTTCATTGTGTTAATTATAATTCATTGATTGGATTGGATTGAGTTTGGTATTGAATTACAATTTAATGGTTGTTGTATTTAGTTCATTACCATTATGATTAAATCTCATTTTTCGATCAATAAAATGGTGAACCCAATGTGAAGCTAACTATTTTTTTGTAATTTTTTTAAGAAATTTTGATACACAGGAACAACACTGTATTTGACAAAAACAACGATGCATATGTTGAGAGCAACACTACATCTATGGGTGTGATGCATGTGTAGATTGTCGCATCACATTTTTCACCTTTAGCATCACATCTAGCTATAATTAATTTTTTTATGTTGTTTTATGCTAATGTTTGCTATTTCATTAATTGTACAAGTATGACAATGGTTTTTTTGATAATCTAGTTCATTTGAATCAATCATTCTGGGTTATCTATTGCTTCATTTTTATCGATTTCTGCATCTACAGGTTTTGTCACGCAGTCAAATTACAACACCACAATTGTCAGAAACTCCATTGTAATCATCTATCAGAGAGTTGCATTAGTTTGTCAAAGAGTCACAATTGTTCTTACTATGCACTGCAACTATTTGGATGTGCACTACAAATATTCTAATAGAGTACCACATTTTTCAGGAAGGTAAAATCAAGTTTTAAAAGTTTTTGTTTTTGGTTATTTGTTGATTTTAGTAGGTTAGGCTTTCAGGTACTAACTGTTTCTATCAAATTTCTGGCTACCGCTTGAAAAATAAAGAAAAACTTAAAATTATTGATAATTTTATTGTAGCTTACCATTTAAAGAGAAAATCTAAACATGCTAATGAGTTAATGAAAGTTCGATTGTCAAAGAATATATACAAAAACCTTGTGTTTTCTTTTTATTAGTTTAGAAATTTTCGTTTGGGCGTAAATTAAGACAAGTTTTTTTCGTGCTTGGTGAACCTATAACGCATATGCTCTTCCCTTGCACCTAGCATGATTTTGGGAATCAGAAACATTACTCATTCATAGTCTTGTTGTAATTTTGAGTGGTGTTACCATATGCTCTCCCCTCACGACTCCTAAGAACAATCTTCAGGATAAAAAGGTACACCATATTCTTTTATTTTAGTAGGAGATCTACCTGGGGGCCTCATCACCCTAGGGTTTGATCTCAACCATTGTGTTTAAGCATGGTATATAAAAGAGGGGAGAACAAAAGTTGTAGCCTAAGGTGTGGCCAACATCCTTCAAGCCAAGCCCCATGACCCTCAATCTACCGAGATAGAGAGGTGAAGAGTAGAGAGGAGACCCCTCTCGACTCAGGCATATCAAACAGGCTCACTGTCCACTAATTTTTCTACTATGAACCTTGTAAAAATTATAAGCCTAAGAGTCTTTTTTTCCATCAGCTTATATCAGTGCAACATGAAAGTATCAACGTGTGAAGTTACTTGTTATGTGTCCACCCTTGTTGAGGTGTCAATAACCCCCTGAAAGGAACTTTTCCTTCCAAGGTAAACTGTCAAGGTGGTACATGACCTTTGCATACTCTAGTCATCCATTCATTGGAAGGTAGTTTGGAGTGGGCCTAATATAAGATGATAAACCCGATCTACCCACTAGATAGGTTGTGTATCTATGATATGCTTTTATTGTCAATACCAATAAAACCAATTAGTGTGAGCTTGTGGAAAAAGACATACAAATTTTTTCTTTGTCACCAAAAGTCAGAGTCACAACTATTCTTGTCTGCTATAAATAGTTTTTTGTGTTTTTACACGTGTCTTGAGTCAAAAACTGAAAATATAAAAGTCATAGAGGAGATTGTTATTCAAACAAAATCCAGTGCACAATTGTTAACTTGTGTGCCTCAACTATGTTTTTTTAACACAAAAACTGTGCAATGCATTTGTTAATTCTTGTAACACATCTACCTTTGTTAGAAAATTGCAATGATGTCTGTTTGCAATACATTTGTCTAAAACTGAACTACATCTGTGTCTAGAAACTTTAGTAGAGTTAGAAACTCACAACTATTTAAATTAACAATGCATTTGTGTTTGTGTCGTAATTACTAAGTTTTACAACACATATATTGTAGTCTACGATGCAATTATCTGCTTATGTACTGCCTTTGTTAATATTTGTATTGCATATGTCTTATTCTCTACTGCATCTGTTACAATGATAAATCAAAGTCTATTTCAGATCGTACATAACACTGATTTTATTTTACACAAAGACCAATATCAAAACAAATTCTTTTTTCAATGTTTATCTTGCATTTTCAACAACTTTCCAGTTTTACCTAGATTTAAACTTGCATCCTTAGTGTCATCTCAAGTATTAGAATTTTGTATTAGCATCTTAAAATCATAAAACAAAACAAATTTAGTGATTAGTCTAGAGTCATCTCTTTAAAGTCTTGAAACCTCGTATTTTTCCAAATTTATCCTATCAACAAAGTAGGGTTTTAACTCACAAGTCTAGCTGAAATTCAAATTTTTATCAAACATCATCATTTTTCCTTCTTTGAGGTTTAGGAATTTTCATTAGATTACGTTAGTCCTTCAAAAACATTTCAAGTACTCTCCTTTTAAGGTCAAAAGTCACAAAAACTAAGATCTTAGCATTTGCAAAATCTTTTTAGAAAATTTGAAAACATAGATTAATTTCTCATGCTAGTCTTACTTTCTTTCCAAAAAGTCAAAACCCAAAAACATAGATTAAACTTCATAGTAGTCTTACATTCACCCAATTTTTTTATAAAAACAAAAACATTTTAAAATCCAAAATTCAAAAACACCGAAAAGACAAAAAAATCTCAAAAACGCCAAAATATCCAAAAAATTCAAAAAAGTCAAAATGTAATATTTTATGGTTGTCACACGCTCCCAGAGAAAACAAAAAGGGATGGATTCTACATCTAACCACGTGTACAACCCCATTAGTGACATGTACTTTGGGGCAACCTCTAATGATCAAATAAACTTACAGTCACAAATTCTACCTTCATTTGGCAACTATACCTTACATGAAGTAGAACAAGGGCTAAAACAATGTTTCACAAGATCCTAGGATCTTATGAATCATGGATGAACTAATAGTCGCAGAACCTAATAAATATTTCTTCACACTTGCACAAAGTGGAGCTCAACTTCCAACTGACTTCAACATCTCCACGGTCATAGGGGAAGCACCAAGCATAGTGTCACATGGATAAGGTGTCATTAATCAACCATCATCAACACCTAACACATCATCATAGCAATTGAACACAAGGTTTTCAGTGATTCAAACTTCACACTTTACATCAACTGTTAACATCCCACCAACACCCACCTTTGAAAAATAGAAATCAAATCCATTTGCTTCCACCTCTCAAATTGCAGTACAACAAACTAACACTACACCTGTAGCACATAAACTCACCCATCAAAACTCACCTAGTAAAATATGAAGGACAAGCCCTTCGTTCTCAATACCATAAGTGAACACAATGTCCACTTTGCAGAACACAAATGTACCTTTAGCATAGACTAGATCTTTTTTAGAGCAATTTAAAATACCAACTTCAATCCACCACGACAACAACAACCAACTAATCATGGTTCGACTTTCTCATCTAGTTTCAATAAACCTCTACTACAATTTAATCCTCATCCCACACTCACATCACACTTTCAATAAAACACCCCACCCATACAACAACATCACTTTGGTACAATTCAAACATGCACGAATACACTTCCAACTCATATTATCAGAACACCAACCCATTTGGAAACCCTTCACAAGGTTCGACACAATGTTTGCAATCAAACACAACTCTTGCAATACCATTGTTGATGGATCTTCTAGCTCAATAGCTACAAACAAACTACAACAACAAATGTCAAATATGTAGGTGTAGACACCTAAAAATATCTAGAATATATTTCACGTGCATGATTTTGCTTACTAACACCATTTCTAACATAATTTACCTAATTCCTCTATTTGATTAAATAATGTTTAATTATTTAGTTAAATTCATTTTATTCTCCTATTAATTAAATAACTAAGGTTATTTGATTAATTCATCATAATTCATCATCTTCTCCCCTTTTGATTAAATAATGCCAAATTATTTAAATAAATGCTAACAATTCCACTTGATTAAATAATTCCAATTATTTAATTAAAACTCTTAATTCTTCCAACTTGCACAATTAAATTACTTTCATAAATTATTTAATTAGCTAATTTTCCTCTAGAACTCTCCAACTTGCACAAAGAATATTCCTCATGGAATATTCCCTTTTCAAATTCAAATTCTTCCCTCCAACGTGAAATATCTTCAATCTCTTCTCCATGAATTAAGGGATCTTGTTGGAACTCTCATGGATTGTGAACCCTTGATCTAATCCTTGATCCATGTCTCATGAATTATCAACCACTTGATCAATCCTTGATCTATGTCTTCATCTCTCATTCGATTTCATTCATTGATCCTCCAGTTCCATCTTGACCATTGATCATAATCCAAGAAATCTATAAATACTTCACCATTTAACATGAATTCATCCACAATCTTCATAGCAAAGTTATTCTCTCAAATTGATTACTCATTTGTAAGCAATTTGAGTGCATCTTTTGTGAATCAACCTTCATTTTCAATCAATCTTTTGCAACAACAATGGATAATGCATAAAAATGAGCAATCCACATCCACATCCACTCATTATGCATGTCAACACTTAAAAATGTCCTGAATGATACAACACACTTGAATTTGATCACTAACATAATGTTATCCTAAAATTCATCTTCTTTTGATTTGTTTGATTAAATAAGCCTAATTATTTAATTAAATGCATCACTTTTATCTATTAATCTAATTGATCTAATTAGATTAATTCACCCCCTTTCGCATTCATCTCTCATCTTGTTTTATTGAATAAATCAAATTATTTAATTTAAACCCCCTAAGTCCTCTCATTTAATTAAATAATCATATATTATTGAATTAAATGTCATTTGCTTCTCCCTCTCATTAAATAAATAAATTATTTATGGACATCCTCGCATTCCTCATCTTGCACAATTAAAACTTAGTTTTAATTACTAATTACTAATTTTCCTCACCCATGCACTTGCATAGGGAATATTCTCCTATTTGGCTCAAAAAAGGAATATTCTTTCCTAACAAACTTTGTAAAAAACTTTCAAAGTTGTTAGAAAGTGTTTTTGTTTGAATCATTGTGAGCCCTTGATGCTTTCTTTGATCCATGTGATCTTTGATTCTCATTCATTGATGAGAATCCTTGATCCATGCCTTCACCCTTGATTCCATCTTGACCATTGATTCTTCATTTGCTCTCCTATAAATACTTCACCATTTGGAGAGAAATGGATCCACTTCATCAGAGTAAAGTTATGTTGCCCATTTGAATACTATCTCTATTCATACTTGCACCATTATCAAGCTCTTTTTCATCTTTTCATTCACCCATGACATCATTTTATCATCCAAGGGATTGGGAAAGGGTTGCCATTCCACATCAATGTGACACCACTCCCCTAATGGGATAAGGTTTGGAGTTCTAGATTATGGTTCTTTTAAGCTTTCATGTTTATTTCATGTTTAGTTTAATGGTTTCTTAGTTTTTGATACTTTTGAACATCTCATTGGGATCATGGCTTAGTGGATTAAATATAGTTTAAATTCATTTGGATCTAGAGTATTTAATTCATACTATGACTATGATCACAAATACTCCATTGATGCATTTATTGCAGTACCCATTTAATTTGAAAACTTTGAAAAGGTGAGAGATCTCTTGGTCAATATGTTCAACACAAATGTGATAAACCCTAGTGACCACATTATTCCATTTTTATCTTAATAACATTTATTTTTAACGTCTTTTTTTCTTTCTCTTTAACTTGTTTACTCTCATCCTTGATAAAATTTTCATATTATTTATTACATTTCTTGAATAATATTGTTCTCTACTATTAAATTTTTAAATCTTTCTTTCTTCCATATTTATAAAATTTAAATATTACAATTCCCTTTTCAATAATTATATAATTTATAACATAACATGATTTTAATATCTCAAACTTTTCATTGTTATAATTTAATGAAATTTATTATGATCCGCATTTTTCACACCAATATATAAGATGGTACCAATTCAATTTTCTAATATTTGAAATCTAACACATATTTTAAGATAATATATATGATAATTTAAAGAAGAGAACATATATACTCTAACATTGTTCTTAGGCCTTAACATTATATATAAATCTTTGTACTCATGTGATCATTGTTAATTAATCATTATATTTATTTGTTCTCTCTCTTGCAACAAGCCTTTTCCTTATTTTTTAATCCCTTTCTATATTCTTTCATATATACTTTCACACATTTTTCTCTTTATTTCTCATCATTTATGTAACTAAGAACATATTAAAAACTATAGCTTTTGGGTAATTTATATTCTTTCATATATATCATGATTATTTTTTTATATATTTAATGTTTAGAGGTAAATATTTTATATTTTGTGTTTTGTTCCTCCCTTCTTTATCTCTTGTTTTCTATTCCATCTTTTCATTTCTTTTCATTCAGTTCTTTTAAAGTTGTCAAATTTGCAATTTGAATCATAATTCACTCATCTTGATGATAGATCACTAAGTGTCATATTAAATATTGATTAAAAAATGCACATAATTGAATCCAAAAGCACTTGAATCACTCTTCATATACTTGATGATTCTAATCCAAATACTCATGAAGCAACTAATATTAAAACAATCAATATCAATCTCATTGAAATCACATGTTATGACAATCAACCTAATTTTTCCTCACATTATACATCCAATCTTTCTTCTCTAAAGTATCACTAAGTTTAGTAATGGAACCACATAGATTGGGTGCAAGTTCCTTCCACATGAGATGTATTAGGATCCCTTCTCGACATACCTTGTAATTAGATGTGTGAAATACAATGAGAGAAAGATACAACCACATATAAACCTCATATAATACATAATTAGATCTTTATATTATTGAAATGCAAGATCAATCAAAATACCTCTAAAAATGACACTTTATAAACAATGTATATATAGTAACATTGCCCATACCTCCTCCAAAAAATACTTAACCAAAACACTCCTAAACTTTATATATAATATGATTACACAATTTATTTATTATTAAGAACAATAAAAAAATCACCAATAATTTAGAATAAATTTGATCATAATTAGTTAAAATCAACCTCTCTCAAATGTAAGCTTCAAAAGAGTTTTTAACTTCAACAAAAAGTCAAAAAATAGGGGAGAGGGCCCAATAGTGGTGTGGGTACCAATAGTTGTCATAGTACATGTACATTCAAAACCCAATATTTTAAAAGTATGGAACTAATAATTGTAAGCAAAATATGCCCATTACATTCAAAAAACAACAAATCATATGATGCCACATTGACCCACTAAAAAATATGACTTAATGCACCACTATTGGTCTAACTTTTTTTGGGGGTCTATTATGACCCCTCAACAAAAAACATGTTGACGACACCTTTTTTCTCGGTCTATGCGGGTGAAACGAAATATTTGAATTGTCCACGTCCTTGGCCACTCGGAGATATAATTTTTTAATGTCAATATTGCATGTTCATTGCTACGTAGACCCATAAAGTTAAGGTGCACCACTATTGGGCCCTCTCCCCTAGATTTTAAAAAACCATTTGTAAAAAATAATCCTTCAAAAATGCTTATTGCACTATGATGCCCACTTCCATTCCAGTGGTATTGAACTATATATAATAATGAGATATCATTAAGAAAAAGTGAAGAGCCAACTAAGGTTCCTTTTTATATATCTAAAGTATCTTCAAAGACACATTTTTTAAAACAACTTTACCCATTCGCTTTAAATATCCCACCACTCAATAACGCATCTTAGCCTCACTTTATACATGGGTCAAAGAGTCATATTTAAAACATGAAAAAAATGTGGGTCCCGCCTAGTTGAACACACACGTCCCACGTGTAGAATATTGAGATCCTTTTGTGCACGCCTCCAACCGCATCAGATTCTCCGCATAGATTGAGCCGCCCAAACTGTACCTGCTGGTCAATGGGCCCCACTTCATTGACCGCCGACAACAGACGTCCAATGAAAAAATTACAGCGAGGAGACCAAGCGACGTTCAAGGGCGGCGCCGTAGCCCCAGACCTGCGGCTCTTTCTATTGGAGGGGCTGCCCGGGTTCACCGTGCTTTGTTTGAGGGAAAAGACCGGGCCGCCTGACTTTCCATTGGCTAATTGCTCATCATTAATTATCATTGTTTTTTAATAGAATTGTATAGTTATTATTATTGTGGACTAATTATTGACAATATATAGTATAAATATGTGGTAAGATTGAATATTATAAGCACAAGTGTTATAATACAAATACAATTACTCGCTTCTATTGTATTGTTCAAGTGTGAAGGTTTGGTGGATGCTTATATGCAAACAAGTTTTGAACCTTTATAACTTGGCATTTGCTAGTGTATCATGACCCTATTCTTTCACTTTTATTTGTTGGGATAATGCTATCTTGTTTAGTGCTTTAGATCTTCTATAATAACCTCATTTTTTTTATTAATATAATATACCATGTCAATTAATATGTTAGTTACATTATATTGGTAAACAATCAACAATTATACCCCAATGGGGTTTGAACCTTGATGACAAGAACAACAACACAACAACTTAACCATCACACTATGCCACTATTGGCATTATAATAAACAATTTAATATAAATATAAATATATTAATTATTAAAGATATCAAGTTTACACAATCCATTTTGTTTTTGTAGTATAATTCTGGATTCGATTGTGTTTTTGTTTTCATCAACGTTTCAAATCACCCTCCATGATTCATTATCAAGATAAGAGAGAGCTAAAGACAAAAATGATAAGTTGTAGACCAAGAAGAGCTAAAAAGAGAGAGAGGGAGAATGGGAGGAGGACCAAAGTTCAAGGACAAGGGTTGATAAGACAAAAAATAAAAATAAAAATAAAATAAACTACAAGAGGAAGACAAACTAAGAGACACAAAGCAAAATAATTAAAGACAACTAAACTAGAAAACACAATTAGATAGAAGGAAGACTTTTAATATGAATATTAAGATTAAAAGAGCAGAGCATTTAATCTTAATCTTAAGATTAAGATTAGAAAAGATTAATCTTAATCTTAGAGCTTTTTATTTTTGAAGTATTCATTTTCTCTTTCCTTGTGTTTGTATTTTAGGATTTCTTTGGTTATTTTTGTCTTTTATTTTTAATTTGCTTTAGTTCTATTTAACTTATCTTTTTGTCTTAAATACTCTCCTCTTTTAATCTTAATATTCCTATTAAAAGTCTCCCTTCTATCTAATTGTGTTTTTTAGTTTAGTTGTCTTTAATTCTTTTGCTTTGTGTCTCTTAGTTTTCCTTCCTCTTGTAGTTTTTTTTTAAAATTATTATTATTATTATTATTATTTTGTCTTATCATCCCTTGTCCTCCTCCCATTCTCTCTCTCTCTCTCTCTCTCTCTCTCTCTCTCTCTCTAGCTCTTCTTGGCCCGCAACTTATCATTTTTCTCTTTAGCTCTCTCTTATCTTGATGAATCATGGAGGGTGATTCGAAACGTTGATGAAAAACAAAAAACACAATCAAATCCAGAAATTATACTGCAACAATATTAATTATGTTATAAATATTTGGTATAACACTTATTAAATATTATACATAATATGTCCTTTAATTCCCTTAAATATATGAATTTAGTGAGGGATAAAGTAATTGGTCATTGCACCAAAATTTAATTTCAAAGTAAAATGTTGAGATAATTATTTTCCAATCACAAAATTTGTTAGCCCTTTTTAATAAAAAATTTCAACCTTGTTTAAAGCTTAATCTAAGATTTGGTATCTACAATTGGTAATGCATTAGATAGTTAGGTAATTGTGCATCTTCTATCTACAGAGTTATGTGTTTGAATATCAATGAAGATTTAAACCACAATACACATGCATGGTAGGGCCATGAATTTGGAAAAGGAGTTAATGCATCACCAGGGGGGAGACAATAGGAAAAGGAGCATATTGTGCTTGTGTAACCTTGTTTCAAAGCCACATTGCTAATTGCATTGTATTGTTGTCCTTTAGAGTTTTAAAATGTACATCAATAATAGAAAGATCTTCATTACTTCTTGAACAACCTAAAGGCTAGAATAAGAGGCAAAACTCTATAATCAATCACATTGACCATAATTTATTTTTAATTCAATAATTATTTTTTGAATATTTTTAATTAAAATGTTGCATGGTAACTTTGTAAAAGATAAATTTAATTTAGGTAGACAAATTTCTAACATGTAATTGATTGATAGATACAAATAGTAATAACTAGTCAAGAAATTCTCATTACAATAGTATTTTCTAAAAGAAAGTATTAACACCACCTATATAATTCTCTGAAACATGTAATAGCTAGCATTGACTAGACTAGCTTACTTTGGTGCTTTGAATATGCCTCCTTTTAATAAGTAAAGCAAAAATTATTGAAGAATAGAGTCAATTTTTGTGGTATCCATGGTATTTGTCTCAATTGTAATCATTTCTATGTTTAAAGTTTCTAGACTACTTAAGATTAAAAAATTATTATAGTTGAACAACAAAACTGATAAGGGGAATCATACATATTAAGAAAAAATAGCATGTGGAGTTATTTGTAGCTTATGGTAGTGTTGTCACTTTGAGCCTCCCATTTCATTTCCCATCAATTATAGTCAATCTGAGAAATCAATGGGTTTATCATGCTCAAGTATCCCTCTCGTACTTGTTTTATCCCTTTTCCAAGCTCCAGTCAAATAGCCATTTAAAAAAATCTCAAAAAATGGCCGATTCCTCCTCTTTCTTCTTTTGGTCTTATCAAAACTTTGGGTCCAAATGTCTGTTTTCATTCCTGATCCCCACTTCTTTTTTGGTCCCATTGGAGTTTTAAGTCCCAAAAGTTCCTACCGCCAAGTTCTGTCACCTTGGTCATGTCATAACTTCAAATCCCAAAAGGACATCTGGACTAGGTCCAAATGTCCATTTCGTTCTCGATCCCTGCTTCTTCTTTGATCCCTTCAAAAAATTAATTCTTGAAAGTTTCTATAGCTCCAAGTTCATGTTAGAACTTTTGGTCCTGAAAGGACATTTGGACCAACTCCAAATGTTTGTTTTCATTCCCTTTCCTCGCTTCTTTGGTCCTGTTAGAACTTTAAGTCTTAAAAGTTCTTGTCACCTTAATCCTATCAGAACTTTAGGTCTCAAAAGGACATTTGGACCAAGTCCAAATGTTCGTTTTCGTTCTCGATCCCCATTTCTTTGAAAATCCCTTTGAAACTTTAAGTCTAAAAAGTTCCTGGTGCCCTAAGTTCTTATAGCCAAGTTCTTGTTTCCTTTGTCCTATCAAAACTTTGGGTCCCAAAGGAACGTTTGGACCAAGTCCAAATGTTTGTTTTTTTCCCGATCCCCAATTCTTTGGTCCCGTTAAAAAATTAAGTCCCAAAAGTTCATGTCGCCAAGTTCCTTTCGGCCCAAGTTCTTGTCACTTTAGTCCTGTTAGAGTTTCAGGTCTTGAAAGGATATCTAGACCAAGTCCAAATGTTCATTTATGTTTTTGATCTTTTCTTCCTCGTTTGTCCTTTCAAGACTTCGAGTCTCGAAAGGACATTTGGACCAAAGTCCAAAAGTTTTTTTTCCACTCCCTATTCCCATTCTTGTCACCTTTAGTCCTTTCAAGACTTCAGACCCTACATGGAATTTTGGACAATCTCGACAAATTTTCATGTTTCGACCGAAAAATTGCCTTGAATGTTGCAACAACTTCCTAACCTACCATATCTGATTCTTGGAGCTACAAGAATGATATTAAATGGAATTTATACCAACTCCACGTGGAAAAATGGTGTCCATTATTCATTTATGTTGTGTAGACCACTTTTTTATTAGAGGGCCATCCCTAGTTGTGATTTATTGCAAATTTTGTGGGATTTTTTTTACTTTATCCATGGATTCATCATTGTGGAAGCATGGCTATGATGTCAAGACCATTTTTGAGGACTTTCATCTCAATATTTGAATGGGTTTCTTACACAGCCACATGCCCTATATCTCTCCTATGATTTGCAAATGATATAAGGCACTTTTAGGCTTATTATAAGGGTTCTTTCCTAGATTTTCTCTAGCAAACTTATGCAACCTTTGCATTCTACAATTGTAAAATTGGCTTTCATGTAGGTCTGTGTTAATAAAATCACCATTTTTACCTCTTCTCAAGGCTTGTATCTTGTGTAACATTTGATACCTCTATGCATGCATGAAATTTCACCATATTTTATAAGTTGTATGATTGTGCTATTTTTTTGTAAGTGTTAATTATGGGTAATTTGTACCCCTTTTAGGATATTTCAGACCCTAGCATTCATGCTCTCATGTAAATCTACTGAAATAGAGAACCATGTGAGCTTCTTTAGTGGTTTTGTTGATACTTTGTGCAATCAAAGGCAATAAGAAACATATTCAATCTTGGTGCATCACCATATTTCTAATTTTTTGCATCCTCTTCTCCCTTTCCCTTCTATAGTTTGAGAGATTTGGATTAGTGTAGAGTTATCCAATGTTGGGTTAGACTAGTATTGTTGCACCTAGTTTTAAGAGGAAGCCAACCTTCTCCAAAGATTTGACCTCATTTGCAAGGTCCCACACCTTGAGGCCAGTTCCTTTGTTTCATTAGAATGCTAAACCCCATGTTCAATAGGGTGCAATTTCATGTGACAACCATTTTTGGCACTCTTGATGGTGCAAATCAAGTTTGGTGACTTTTAATTCATCCTATTGAGAATGTGGTGTTGTTCTTAGCATTTTCAGCCTTAAAGAGGCATAAAAAAATACCTAGTGACTCTACAATCAAAGTTGGTGACTTTACAACAACTCATTAATCTTGGTTCTAGATTAGACCTACAAATTCATGCCCAAAATTCAAACAAAAGCATCTTCTAGAGGTATTTTTCAGTACATCGAACTATCATTTTATGCTTCTAGAAGAAAAAATAGACATTCTTTATCAATAGTAAGGAGAAGCAGGGGTTTTGTAACTCCTCCTAGAGCCCAATCCAACTCCCATTTAGTAGATTGCATCAATCTAGGACTCCTACCACTTAGATAAACATACCAATTTTCCATATGGTTATCCCTAGAAATCAAGTGTTTACCACTTTTAATGGTGGTAGCCCTCTTGTGTTAGCCCAAAGGGATGACATACTAGCTAGTGCTTTAAAAAATATTCTTTTTTCACTAGTGAGACAACTACTACTCCAATAGAACACATTTAAGATGTGGCCAATATATACTCTGTATATAATATCATAGAAGACAATGTGTTTTTAAACTCTTAGCCACATCTTTGAAATAAAAAGCATTACAATGGTACAAAGGTTTGTAGCCTAATTCCATTCACAACTAGAATGATTTAGGTGAAAGGTTATGTGAACAATTTGAGGACAAGAGAGATCACTTGTCCTTGGTGAAGCAGTTGACAACAATTAAGAGGGCACCCCATGAATTCATGGGAGATTTTAACTTCAAATTTTAAAAGACTTGGGAGAGAATCCCTGCCTTGGTGAAGTCTTCTCCCAATCATGCCATCCTGTACTATTTAAGGGCTTTTAATAGTGATGTGGATGTTATGATATAGTCTATGGATGAGGTGACCTTGCCAAATGCATATGACATTGCCATTAGGGTAGAGACTTATGTAATACAAGTTGTGAAAATAGCTCCAAGGCCACCAATGCCTCTATTCCTAGAGTTTCTTCCTCAACAACCTACATTGGCTCCTATTCCAATTGCATCTCAGTTAGCCATCTATTTTTCTTGCACCTCCAAATGAATTGCATTAAGTTAAATCTTTATTGAAATTTTTTGGTAATGAGTTAGTGACAATAAAGAGACAACAAGCTCAAAATAACAGACCTTACCAACCTCAAAATCAAAATTATCAGCAAAATAGACTGCCATACCAAGGGAAAAATCAACGGAATTATGCCAAGCCCTTGAATAGTGTAAATCCAACCAGTACCAACATTTAAAAGGATCTTGTTCTAGTTCAAAATAACTTAGCTCAGGAACATGACTAGTGTTATCCATTCAATCAACCACATAATCAAAATGATTTTCAAAATGGAGAGTTTGTGCAAGCTCTAGTGCTTCAAAATAAACCCTCAACTTCATGACAATAACTTGATGCAAACCAAGTAGCTTTCGATAGTCAAGATCACATGTAATATGGGACTCTATATTGGTCAATTGGCATGTGGTAGGTCTGTGTGGTCTAAATCAATTAAGTGTTGATGTAGTAGCTCAAAATACATGATTAAAGAAAGGAGCAGTGGGTAATGGTACATCTCCCAGACCTGGTCAAGCATCAACCTCCCAACCTCCTCAAGCCACTATAGTTGTTGGAACTAAATTTAGGAAAATTGTGCTACAATGAAATCAAATTGTTGGTAAGAGTAACAAATCACAAGAACAAACACAAGTCATCCAAAAAGAAAAGTTGGACCTTGCTATTCCAAAGGTTTCATCTAAGGTTGTTCCTCCTCCTTTCAATAAGTTGATCAAATGAAGAAGGCTAACTTGAATATGACCATGAGGGAGGCTCTATCCATTCCCTCTCAAAGGGATTTGATGCAACAAGCTTTGGAAGGGCTCAAGCAACTAAATGATATGCCAACAAAAGAAGGAACTACTCCATCAACTATCCTAGTGCAACCTAAGGAAGAGGGAAAATTGAGTAAAATCATTAAGCCACCCTTTTCTATTTGTCCTTAATTATTGGAGATCATATAGTACATAATTGTATGATTGACTTAGGGGTTGGCAACTATGTTATGCAAAAAAAGGTAGTTGATCTTCTTGGCATTAAGTATGAACTTGTGGCCAAGGGAGTTGTACAATTGGATGGTACAACTATCAATACAATGGGTGTTATTAAGGACCTAAAATTGACCTTGCGTGCATGCCCTATTTGCACTATGTTGCAAGACATTTCAGTCATTGAATCCTTGCCTTATTTTCCATCTATTTGTCCAGAGAGTTCACTGCTAAGATAGGTGGATATCTATCTTTTGATTGGTCCCATATGCTATTCAGGACTAGGTATGGTACCAAAGTGACCATCAAAGTTGAACCAATTGCAAAAGATCATATTGAACCCTACATTACTAACCCCATGAATATGAATTGCACATTGCACGATCAAAAGGAAGAGTGTACTATTCGTGAACCTACCACTCTTTTGGAGGAGGTTCTTGATTGTTTGCTAGATGAATGGGGCAATGTATTTCTATTTAACCCACTCATTGAAGTGGAGGATATCGATCTTGGAACTTACTGTGTTCATGAATAGGATACTCCTATCCCTAATCTCATAAAATCTAAAGGAGAATTAAAGGGTTTGTGATAGATATTTTTCATGGCTCTAGAAACAAGAATGGTGCAGGTGTTGGTGTAAAGCCAGTGTCTCCAAGTAAGGAGAAGTATTACTTCTCTTTCAAACTTCAATTTAGTTGCACTAATAATGTGGTTGAATATGAAGCCCTCATTCAAGGTCTCCAACTTGCACAAAAAAGGAAAATAAAATTGTTGGAGGTCTTTGGAGATAGTGAATTAGTTGTCAATCAAATTGGAACTCATAGCATAACCAAGAATAACCTGCTCAAATCCTACAAACATAGGGTTTGGGATTTGATTGAAGCTTTTGATGGCTTTGGAATTCAAACTATCCCTAGAGGTATAAATAAGCATGTTGATAGACTTTTAGCAATTGGTGCTTAATTCGACATACCATCACATATTACAAGAAAGGAGAATCATATTAGGTTTCTTGTAAGGCCAACTATTATAGAAACCAAGTAAATTGGCAGGTCTTTTAAAATGATCAGTAAATTGTCATTTTTCTTCAAGAAGAGGCATAATTTTTTGCTAAAAACTAGTCTAAGTTGCAAGACCAATATGAAGATTAGATTATGTATCTAAATAGATTTTTTTTCCAAAAGGTCTCATCACTCTTGAGGTTGTCTTTAATTCAAATGACCAATTGAAGAAAAATAAAATGAACCTAATTGCAAACAAGGGTGACTACAAGCCAATTGCAATTGCAGAAGGAAGATCTTTGAATTTGGGGAAGGTATGTTTTGAAGCTAAAAATGAAGCTTTCATTAAGCTTTGTTAGGTTTATGATGATGTGATTTCTTGGACCTATGAGGATTTAAAAGGTTTTGATCCTAACTTGGCCCATCACACTATTGAGTTAGACCCAGATGCTAAGCATGCAAGATAAAAAAAAGACCTATCAATCCTAAGATTAAGCCTATGATGAGGAAGGATTTGACTAAATTAATAGAGGCTAGGACCATATTTCCCATCAAAAATTCTTCATGGGTGGAAAACTTAGTCCCTTTAAAAAAAAGAATGGGGAAATAAGGCTTTTTGTTGACTTCTAAGACCTAAATAGAGCCTCCCTAAAGGATCACTATTACCTTCCCTCCATGGAGAAAATTCTACAAAAGGTTAGTTGTTTAGAAAGATTTTCTTTCTTAGATAGCTACTCAGGCTACAATTACATTCTAGCCCAAGAATTGGATCAACATAAGATAACATGTACTACCAAATGGGGTACCTATGCTTATTTCAAGATTCCTTTTGGGTTAACCAATGTTGGTGCCACCTTTCAATGGGCCATGGACATGGTATTTCAAGGTGTATTCAAAATTTCTATGTTGTTCTACTTGGATGACATAACAGTATTTTCAAAACATGTAGGTGAACACTTCAACCACCTTGAACAAGTCTTCAAGAAGTGCAAAGAGTATGGTATTTCCCTAAATTGAACAAGTGTGTCTTTGCCACTGACAAAGGAAAACTACTTCGACACATTGTTTCCAAAGATGTTTTGGTCATTGATCCAATGAGAGTGGAGTCCATCCTATCCATTCTACTCCCCATCCATAAAAAAGGATTGCAAATCTTCCTAGGAATTATTAATTTTGTGAGAAGATTCATTCCCCACCTTGTTGCTTTGGTAAAGCGTCTCACCTCCATGTTAAAGAAAAATATGGTCTTCAGTTGGACCAAAGAAGGGAAAGATAGCTTTGAGGCTATCAAACAAGAAATTGCTTAGGCCCTACCATTTTCAATCCCAACTATGACAAGGACTTCATTCTTTACACTTTTGGAGGAGAAGCAAGCATATTAGTTGTCTTGACACAATTGAATAATGAAAATTTGGAGCAGCCCATTTCCTTCTTCAATTAAGGGCTTAAATATTATGAGACCAAGTATAGCTATGTTGAGAAGAATTTCCTGGCTATTTTTAGGGCATTGAAAAAATTCACACCTGTTTTCTAACATTAGGATCCAGTTCATGGTTCCCCATGCTAGTGTCAAAGAGTTTCTTTTGAGCAAAGATATGAGTGAAAAGAGAGTTGGATGGGTCACTAAGGTTATGGATTATGACATTGATATTAAGATCACCAAGCTTGTGAGAGGAAAGGGGTTGTGTGAACAACTTGTATCAACATTGAGACTCGTATAGAGGCTTCACTTGTGTTATAGGAGCACCAAGTACTCAACATTGACACTTAAAACAATTGGGTGAATGATATGACTACCTTTTTGTAAGAAGATAGATATCCTTCAGGTTTGGATAGGACCAAAAGAAGACATTTTAGATTGTATTCCATGCCCTATGTTTTATAGATGGCACACTTTTTAAAAGAGACCTCAATGGAGTGTTGTTAAGATGTATTGAACAAAATTAGGTCAGTAGATTGTTAGAAGAATTCCATGATGGCTCATTAGGTGGTCATTTTTCTACGAGGATCACTGCTACTAAAATAATAAGGGCTGGATATTATTGGTTGATCTTATTTAATTATGCTTATAGATGGATGAAGAATTGTAGGAAGTGTGCTTTCTTTTCTGGAAAGCAAAGGTTAGTTTCCCTTCTTCTTCATCCCATTCAGGTGGACCAACCACTTACACAGTGGGGGTTGGATTTTATTGGAAAGAAAAATCCACCATCTAGCATTGGTATTAAATGGATTTTAGCAGCCACATACTACTTCACCAGGTGGACAAAGGTAATTTCATTAAAGAATGCTATTGAGACTTCAATTTTGGAATTCCTTGAGGGAATTGTGACTAGGTTTGGACCCCTTCGACCATCATCTCTGATAATGCCAAAGATTTTGTTGGTATCCAAATCAGTGATTAGGTAGTTAGGAATGGTATATATTTAAAAATCATCAAATTATTACCCTCAAGGTAATGGAATGGCCGAGTCTTCAAACAAAAACCTCATCAGGATAATTAAAAGTTTTGGCATGGAAAACTAAAGGTATCCCTTTGAATTGACAAGATCACTCCCAAGAAATATATTGGAGATTACCCTTTCATGCTAGTTTATGGAAGGCAAGCAAGGCTACTATTATCACTAGGGTTTCCTTCTCTTGAGTTAGCACATTCGTTGGAATTTACAGAAAATGATGTCATGATAGTGAGGTTAGCAGAGCTAATGAATTTAGAAGAGACTAGGAACAAGGCTATGTAGGTCCTTCAGACTCACCAAGCACAAGTCAAGAGAGATTTTGACAAGGAATTTATCCATAGAATGTTCTAGGAGGGAGATTTGGTGCTAAAGTGGGATGTAGACAAAGCCAAAGTTGGAAGACATACCAAATTAGATGCCATTTGGAGAGGTCCATATGTCATCACCAGTTGTAAGGAGGCCAATATATTTCATCTCTCCAAGCTGGATGGTGAGGCTCTCCCAATTCCAATTAATCGCATTCATTTCAAACCTTATTTCTAGAGGACTTTGAAATTTCATGTAAATATTATCTTAGTTGTTTCTTTTCCAAGAAGTTTTACTACACACTCTACATTCTCCTGAAGGGAATGCATGATCTAGGTGTTTTATTTTCCTCCAAGTGCAAGCCTGCACATGTTGTTTTGTCATGTTTCTTTTTTGAGGCAAGACAATTGTTACAAGTTCCCCTTATGGCTTTATTCCCAATGGACTAATAAGGCCCCTAGATTCCATGATTAGCAAGCAATCATCCCATAGAAATCACCAAAATGTTCACTTTTTGTTTCCCATTTCATTTCCCATCAATTATAGCCAATCTAAGAAATTTTAATTGGTTTATCATGCTCAAGTATCCCTTTGGTAGTTGTTTTATCCCTTTTCCAAGCTTCAGGAAAATACCCATTTTAAAGATATAAAAAAATGCCTAATTCTCCTCTTTCTTCTTTTGGTCCTATTGGAACTTTGGGTCCCAAAAGGACAATTGGACCAAGTCCAAATGTCTATTTTCTTTTTCGATCCCCACTTCTTTGGTCTCATCATAAATTTAAGTCTTGAAAGTTCATGTCACTTGGTCCTATCAAAAAATTGAGTCTTGAAAGGACATTTGGATCAAGTCCAAATGTCTGTTTCGTTCTTGATCCCTACTTCTTCTTTGATCCCCTTGAAAATTTAAGTCCTAAAAGTTCTTGTTGCCCCAAGTTCTTGTCACCAAGTTCCTGTCAAAACTTCATGTCCTGAAAGGACACTTGGACCAAGTCCAAAAGTTCATTTTGTTCCCGATCCCAACTTCTTTGGTCTCATCGAAACTTTAAGTCCCCAAATTCCTATCACCAAGTTCCTACTTCCTTGGTCTTGTCAGAACTTTAGGTATCATAAGGAAATTTGGAACAAGTCAAAATGCCTATTTTCATTCTCGATCCTCGCTTCTTCTTTGGTCCCATCCAAACTTTAAGTATTGAATGTTCTCGTCGCCAAGTTCCTTTCACTTTGAGTTCCTATCACCTTGGTCTTGTCAAAGTTTTGGGTCCCAAAAGTATTGGAAACTTGCAGCCATTAAAGACAATTTCCTCATAACGCAAAAGAGAAATCTATGCAACTAAGTATTAAGAATCCACATGCAAGAGAATAGACAACATACCCATGAAAATATGGCACAAGATATACCTTGGGAAAACCATCAAGTGGGAAAAAACCCAGTCTCCAAAAGCATCCATCTCTCATGTATTATTCAACAATAAAGATTACGATACATCTTCAAAGTCTCCATGAACACCATTGAAGCAACAAGCCCTCTCCAAGCAATCCATGTGAATAGGCATGCAACCACACATCCCATGCCATGCTTCACATCCTCACAAATGCTAACTAGAGCTAACCTACCAATTTACCCACTTAAACAACTACCTTTGTGGTTGATTTTATAGAAGCAAGCTCCCACAAAACCACCAAATGGTATTACACAAAACCATATGACTAAAACAATGAGATTACAAAACCATGTCCCCATATTTAATATTGGGTACTTTATTTATTTATTTTCCCCAATGTTAAATAATTACATTTTAGCAAATTAACTTATGTCCCTGGAGGTGAGTATTCCTTCTAAGGGGGACAAAGACAAAAATGATCTGTATGGGGAAGCTCCTCTCCTCCCCCTGCGTCTAGACTTGTGTAGGATCTTGAGGAGGGAAGTCAGAAGAGAAGGGTTTTGATTCCTGGTCAACATATGGAGAAAAATGCCCCTTTCTCTGTGGCTGGTGGCTTCCATGGTGAGGATGTTCCGAGCATTGTCATTGGGTTCCCTAAGCAGAAGGTTAGAGCTGTGGGAGCTAAGAAAGCAGACGATGAGAGGATTCAAAAGAGGATGGTTGTTGCGGAGAAAATTGCCAATTCCATTCGTAGGATGATGTCTCCTATCACTACTGGTAAAGGTAAGGATGCCTCTGAGGATAAGGTCCATAAGAGTTCTTTTGAAGAGGATGTTACTGTGGAAAATTGCATTGAAAACTTTGATAGGGAGGATCTTTCTGATGTGTTGGGTTTAGCCTGTGACAGTGCCAATGTGCTTTTTAAACTTTTTAAATGGTTTTTTCATGAGATTAATAGGACTAATATTTGTATTAGAAGCATTGCTTGCAAGGCTGAGGACCCTAAAATCCAAAGCCAAATTGATAATTTAATGGCTGGTCTCAATACTGTTGCTAATACTGTGGCAGAGGAAATCATCAATCTGAAATAGAGTATGGAGGCAAGAATGTTCTCCCTTGAGGAGAAAATTGACAAAATTTGGAATGTGGTTATGAAGAGTGGAGAAGCTCCTAAAGTCTTGACTAGGTCGGACTCTGCGAAGGCTTTCTCCTCTAATAAGAGAAAGGAATTTTTTTGTTGTTGATGTTATGGCTGCTGAGGGTAAGCTGACTAGGGAGGATTATGTTGTTGCTAAGAGTGATGCTAAAGGTTTTGTTTTGAGTTGTGAGGTAAAAAATGGTGGGCTTGGGGTTAGGACTAGAAATAGACTAAAAAATTAGGTTGGGGCCTTGCATATGGAGGTTTCTGATACTGGGGTTAAGGGACAAAAGCTTGCTACTAGTGAGATGGAAGCTGTTGAAATTCTGAACAATATGTAGTGGTGTGTGCCATTTTTTGGCTACTTTTTGGCTGGTGGTTTGCTGTCAATGGGCTGATGGTTGTTTTTTGATGTTTCCTTTTTTGCTTCAACTGTTCCTTTTTGTAAAGGGTTCTGGGCCCCCTCAAAACCCATTTTTTTTTACCTCCAATCAAAACTTAACTTATGTCCCAATGTTACATGCAACATACAGTGGCCCCAAGAATAATTACATTAAATATATTATGCAAGGTGTACAACACACCTTTTCCTAACAAAAAGGACATTTGGATGAAGTCCAAATGTTCATTTTTGTTCTTGATCTACGCTTCCTCTATCTTGTCGAGACTTCAAGTCCTGAAAGGACATTTGGACCAAAGTCCAAAAGTCTATTTTTCACTCCTTTTTCCTATTCCCATCACCTTTAGTCCTTTCAAGGCTTTGGACCCCACACATACTTTTGGACAATCACAAAATATTTTCACGTTTTGACCCAGAAACTGCCATTAATGTTGCAACAACTTCCCCAACTACCAAATCTAATTCTTGTAGCTACAAGAATGGTTTAAATAGATTTTCTACCAACTCCAGGTGGAAAAAGTGGCACCCATGCTTCATTTATGTTTTGTAGATTGCTTTTTTGTTAGAGGGTCATCCCTAGGTGTGATTTTATTATAGATTTTGTGGTAGTTTATGTACTTTATCCACAGATTCATCATTGTGGAAGCATGGCTATGATGTTAGGAGCATTTTGGAGGACTTTCAACTTAGGATTTGAATGGACACATGTTTGCACCTGATTTGCAAGGTTTTTGGCTAGGGTTTCTTACACAGTCACATGCCCTATCTCTCTACTATGACCTGCAAATGATATGAGGAACTTTTTCACTCATTGTAATGGTTCTTCCCTTGATTTTCTCTATCAAACTTATGCAACCTTTGCATTCTACAACTATAAAACTACCTTTCATTCCTCTGTGTTAACAAAATCACCATTTTTACCTCTTCTCAAGGCTTATATCTTGTGTAACATTTGATACCTCTATTCATGCATGAAATTTCATTATTTTTACAAGTTGTATAATTGTGCTAATTTGTTGTAAGTGTTAATTGTGAGTAATCTGCACTCCTTTTAGGATCTTTCAGACCTAGCCTTCACGTTCTCTTATAAATTTGGCAAAATAGAGAATTGTATGAGCTTCTTCAATGGTTTTGTTGATACTTTGTTCAATCAAAGGCAAGAAGAAACATATTCAATCTTAGTGCATCATCATATTTCTAATTTGTTGCATCCTCTTCTCCCTTTTCCTTCTATAGTTTGATAGATTAGGATTAGTGTAGAGTTATCCAGTGTTGGGTTGGACTAGTATTGTTGCACCTAGTTTTGAGAGGAAGCCAACATTCTCCAGAGATCTGAACTCATCTGCAAGGTCCCACACCTTGAGTTTAGTTCCATTGTGTCATTGGAATGCTAAACCCCATGTTCAGCAGGGTGCAATTTCATGTGACAATTGGTAGGTTGTGTTTATCATGACTTTAATGTGGGGCTAGTATTGTTATAGTTGTGTAATGAATATTTTGAACATTATGATAAATAAATATGATGCATTGGGACCATTCAATTTATCTCAAGAAAATTTTCAATGAAATCAATATATAAAATTGATATATCATTGTAAGGGAATATTTTTTTAGTTTCTATTGAAAGCAATGATACTATAGTCTTAAGTATTATTGAAATGTTGTACTTTTATTTTTTGATGCAAGGAGAAAAAATAATCCATTTCTCTAATGTTATTTTTTTTTGTTTCTTTCAAAAATAGTTTATTTCTACCATTTTGATTGGTAAGATTTTTAAATTTTGATTAAAAAATAATAACCAATCAAATGACATGTAACAAAAAATTAAACCCTTTCTAATTTTTATATGTATGCATATTGCACCCAAATTTCTTACAAAAAAATCATACTCAAAGCTTTGGAATAAGGTGTGGACATTCATCAAAGCATAAAGGATAGAGGAATTTCATTAGGTGTTGTAGTTGGCATTGACTTGGTAGACATGAAAAAAGAATGTGGAGGCATGCACAAGGCTCAAATGAGTATCAAACAGTTGTACATAAACACATTTTTGGACCTACCTTTCATAATTATTATTAGAAAATACATTTTCTTCAAGCTCTATCATTGTATTGATAGGTATAAACTATACCAAGGAGTAACATTGTGTTTAATTTTTTTATGTTGTTTAGCTCTCAATATGTACACCAATAGTATACATATCATTATTACTTACCTTGAACAACATGAAGGTTGTAATAAGAGGTGAAACTCTTTCGTACTCACATTGTCAATAATTCATTTTTTGAATATTTTTAGTTAAATAGTTTGAATGTTGACTTTGTAAAAGATAAATATTTAGCTCATAGAAAAATTCAAACCTATAATTGGTTTGTCAATACAAAAACTAGTTAGGGTATTATCATTACAATAGTATTTTCCAAAGGTAGGTACTAATAAAAATAATCATTAGTAAACTTTGGCGTGCTATTTATTTGTAAAGATTTTTTTATGTGGTTTCTAGTGAGAGAAGGTGAACTTGTTCTAGGTTCATGTTGATAGTGGACTAGAAAATAACCAGAGTTAGTTGCAGTGAGCTATGACAAGTGCATAATGTCATGCACTATAGTAAATCTAGGTTGCTCACCACATTTTAACATGTACATACATCTAATTTCAAACACAACCATCATAAAACATCATCATTATCTTCCTGTATATTATTATTCTATCATTTAATTATTTACTAACACCATTTTATAACAAATATTTCTATCTTCTATCATTCATTTTCATCCATATGTTTCATAATCAAAAGAATACAAACTGAAAGCATACAATTTTAACCATCTATCTATGCATTGTTATCACATAAAATATACATCCATAAATCATAACACATAAATCCATCATAAATAATGATCTATAAGAATAAATCATAAAACATCCATACATAAATTCATCATATGAGACAATCCATGAATCATGCCAAGAATCAAATATCATAATTGAATGTATGTACATCATCTCAAAAATATAGAATGACACATGGCTTCATCAAATTCTATCATATGCTATGACTCTAGTCATACATGATTGTTGATATCCTCCTCTCCAATCTATGGCCTAACTAATGGTCTTGGTGATGGTGGTGGTTGTAGTTTCTTGTTAACCATGTTGGGTCCCAAAACCATGCTCCAAAATCCTAGAACTCAACTCAACTATTTAGGTAGGGGTTTCTCCAAGATAGAAAAATTAGGGTTCATCCATATATTATGGAGGGTTAAAGGACAATTGGTGAGAGTGGGTAATCTCCCATTTTCTTTGGGTTCATCTTAAACATAGGAGGGTGTTTGTAGAGGCATTCCTTAGAAGAAATTAAAATCAAATAGAATGACTAACTAATGCACTTCACATCAACTATACCAAAATATTATGTTACCCTTAATAATTGTCATTAGACTAAGCTCAACTAGTTGTAGTAAAGCCTCTTTATAAAACTAATGAATACCTTGCACATGTATTTGTAGATAAAACAATATAAAAATACCTTGAAATAATTTCAATTATGTTACCACAGGCATCATTCAATCATAAATACAGTAAACATGACTTATTCAATGGTTTAACAATTAGGTTTTACTTAAGGGTTTCCTTGGTTTATGATATTTAATCATGGACACCATATATGGATCCTAAAATTACTTCTTGTACTAACTAGAGATTGATTTGTATGATTTTAGTGTGAGTGGAGGATCAAATCCTTCACGTCCAATGCCTTATTAGGCTATAGAGTAGCATTCAACCATCACAAGAAAAACACAACAATTAACAATAAAGATATAATGTATACAAATAAAATCTACTTAGTTATCCTTCTCTCAAATCATTGGTATCCATTCATAAAAGTAAAAATACTTTCATATCTAATATAATGCAATAAATTAGAGTGTTGCAACACTCTTCAAATACTTGATATAATCACACTAACAACTATGTTGAGAGAAAATTTACAAAGAATAGGGCCTCTCACACCTCTATGCCTTGAAACTCTCGAAAATACCAACAAATATCCAAGGAGACATGCAATTACATACATGTGCTATAAAATCTATCTATTTGTAACTTAGAGAGAAACTCTAATGGTGGATGTACTTTCAAAATTTGAAACCATAGATATTATTGCATTACATATTAGCTTGAAAAATTCAAATACCAACCCCCAAATGAAGGGAAAAATATAACAAACAATTCCATTGATAGCATAAAAAACATGATCCAACCAGCTATAAGAGAAGACCATCATGACTAGTACGTAGTAAGGGATGACTAGGTAAGAGAAAGAAAATATCCTAAAAATTGCGGCACAAATTACACTCAGGAACAATCTTGAAGGTCCATTGGTACCACAAGAACAATTTATAAATGCAATCCCTTGATGCATAATATCTCTAGTGTAGAAAATCAAAGGTAAGGGTGACAAGATTTGAGAGATGGAAATGAAATAATGGATACCATTAAATGCAATTAGCACTCCAATTATTTCACTAAACACACTAATGCAATTTAAAATTCTATTGCCTACACAAATCATTCATGTCCATGTCAAATCCATCCTTAGCTCAAACAAATACTATTGTAAATTCAATATAATGGTAGTTGGAGTAGTTTAAATGTTCATTAATGGAATTCCATGAGTAATTACAAGAAAACACCTCTAAAGTGAAGTCAAAATGAAGTGCAATAATATAGTGAAGTCTTACAAAGTGAAGGTGTTGTAGGATAGTAAAATCTTATAGAAGAGAAAATACTAGAAATGAAAAAAAGTAATAGCTAGACAAGATTTAAAAGATCCTAGCAACATTAGCACATAAATAGACACACAAAGGGAAATGGAGAACAACATATTAGGAAAAATAAATCATGGAAAACCATAGGAAATATCTCAAATTAATATATGCAATGGGAAAAATGAAATCTAAGTGCATTGAGGTAAGTGGACTCATGCAAAAAAGGGAAAAGTGGGGTTGAGTTCCAAAAGATTGATTGTGATATACCTAAATCCCCTAAGAAAACACTCAAGTAATCTAAAACTGAGGGCTCCCTTTACTCTCCCAACACAAAAAACATATAGTTATATTTAATATTATGTTTCTTGTATCCCATGTTGTGCATCTCTCAAATCCCTCATCACATTTTCTAATACTTAGGACATGCTTTGTGAACATAAAAACCTCTAGCTTGGTCTCTCACCCACAACAACTAATTTTTTTCTTGTGCAACATCTAATAGAGCCTATAACCTATCTTCTTCTTCCCCGAGTCTATCTATCCCCTATATTATTTGCATTACCACCTCAGGCTCTACCTAAGTGACATCCAATATGGCTTGAAGACTATGACACTCTATCTTTAGAGGATCCCTCTACTGTACTACACCTACAAAATATTTTCATACATTCTTTCTATGGTATCCCCTTCCTATGGTGACCTTGGTAGCCTATCCTTTGATACCTCTACCTAATTAAGCACATCCTATAGAGGGATATATTTTTCATCCCCTCTATCATCTCCTCCTCTATCTCCCTTTGCTAGTGTTGCTACCATTTTCATTACCAAATTTCCAATGCACTCTCCCACCTCCTTGCTACTATTGATGCCATTGGTATCTTAATACTAACTAAATAGTGGCCCCCAAAGCCTCAAATATTGGCTTATACAATATTTTCAACTACTTGGGCCTAATGCCTACCAACCAAGCCTCATATCTAACCACTATCCTAGAATCTACAACATCTCCCTGCTCATCTCACTATATTGGTGATATCATAACCGACTTGCAAGTTGTGTTCTACTTATCCACCCATGGCCCCTAGTGTATAATATCTCTCACCATCAATACCTAGACATGTGGTGGGGTAGGGATATCCTACTATAGCCTAAATTACTTCATTACCCTATTAGGCCTATATTACTAAATGATATATAGTCACATCACCTGATGATATAGCATAATGTTTACATGAAAATCAAAGAAAAATGATCTTATATCCCCAATCATACATGGCCCTATATAACCTTCGTGTGATATCTGCTACCAAAAGCTCAAAATGACCCAGTTGTAATAACCAATCTCTCCTAAATTTCTTTGTTGACCACTCTTCACAATCCTCTACCCATACATTGTTGGTTGTTTTGGTAATTTCTCTGATTGCAACCCCTCAAGATAGTTGATTGTAATGTACTCCTATGACCATATCTATAATAATGTTGAAGCCCAATACTTTGACCATCATAATACACTACTAAGTTTAGATACATGTATAAGTGTGCTAACATGGATAGAGCCCATGCAAATAATGTCCCTATCTCCACCATGTCTACCACCATATCCATGAACTTCACTATTAGAACCTATGGGCCTTATTAGGTAGCAACATTCCTTTGAAAACTTCTATTAATACAAAGGGTACACAATATACCTGATCCACACATGCGTCGATGTCTAAGGCCATCCATGCATGAGAAAATGCCCCATCCCTAATAGCCATCCTAAATATCCTTGCATATCCATCACCTGCTAGTAAACCTAATCCCCATGAATTAGGATATGTAGAATCCTCCATGTATCCTCTAAAATCACCATCATATCCCCTATAAGGAGCTAAAAAATGACCATCTTTGAATACCATTACTCAACTAACACTATCACCAACACCTTTTCTACCCTGATCTCTGACATATATGCTAGGTAGCTCAACCTCACTACTTCTATCAAACCCTAGTCATCCTCCACAAACCTTTACATTAACCCTAACACTATATATCACCTCTCTTCTATGGAAAGAAGGTGATTAAGAAACTTACTGTGTTCAAGGTCTATTTTTGAGGTATGCATCCAACCACACAATTCTCAAGCATGGGGAGAAGTTCATTAACAACGAAGTCATATATACATAATTTTTTTAAATGCTCATAGAATGTTTGTAAAATGGCATCATGGTTGGTATGGATGGAGCCATCGTTAGATTTAATGGTAGAGATATAATGTTTGTGCTACAAATATTGAATTTTTTTTTTTCCACATTCACCCTCTTTGATCCATTAGAGTCAAGCATGCACTTGGGCACCTTTTCCTTTGTAAGCAACCAATTTTAGTAGAGCATTCTAGGTTTTTTTTTTCTTTTTTTTTTAGTTTGTAGGAATTGGGTAGCACGACCCCTATAAACTGCAGTGCGCCTGGTAAACTTTTTAACATGATGGGCGGCACTAGCGTGACATGCCCTCTAATACCACGGGGGTGGGGGAGACTCGACCTCGTGACCAACCTCCTGAAACAAGAAATATTTAGCCAACCGAGCTAGGGCCCTCGCCCTGTAGAGAATTCTAGGTATTGATAATTGATTGTTGCACAAAAATATTTTGTGGATTTAAATCTAAGAGAGATCGACCATGTTAAAGCTATCCTCTAAGATATTTTTCAAGTTTACACCACCTTGCAATATCCTATCTTCTATAATCACGAAGAAACGAAGTGCAAAAGCAATGGTTCTCTCCCTCCAACCGATCCATCTATCTTGTTGAGGATTTGGTTCAGAGTTACAAGGGGCAACTAAATCGGCAATATAACCCTAGTTCTTTAGATGGGAGACATTTAATTTAAAAGGTAGATCATAAAATAGGGAAGTGTGTTTTGAGAGATTGAGCATGGTAAAATTGGGAAGGTGGTCAGAAAGAGTGACAAAAAGGCCAAGATAAACAAGGTGACCATCACAGGGTAAAATTGGGCAATTGGGAGAGATGTAGAAACTATTGTCTACTCATTTTTCTCAAGTAGATTTCATGATAATTGCTCCAAGTATCCCAATGAGGCATATGAGTGTTGAATTTACCTAAAAGGGGATCATGAATTCCAAGGGCATTGTGTGCAAAGGACTAGGCTTTGAATTCAAATTGGGATAATCGAGAAGAGTTGTTCCAACTATAATCAGCTGGGTGTTCAACCATGTTGAAGTCACCCCCAAGATCCAATAAGAATTAGGGAGGTGTCAATGAATCTACTTCCATAATTGAATTCTCTCATTGGGATAATTAAGGGCATAAATGGAGAAAAATCTAATGAGAGAGTACTTAAGTGTAGCAGTGACCCAAACACAATTATTATTAGGATCAAATCCATTAGCCACAACCATTTTAGCTAGCCAAGGGACAAGGCCCAAATCAACACCTCCACAACCATAATCATGATTGGTGTGGAAGAAAAGTACCCATTTCCAAATGGCTGCAAGCATAGCATCCAAATAGTAGGTGTTGGTTTTCACTTCTTGGAGCATAAGAACATTGGGTTGATTCTATTGAATAGATTGCTTGACTTGATATTTGTGAGTGGGGATTTTCAAACACCACACATTCTAGTATTGAATATGGCACTTCATTAGGATGATCTAGGAAGGGTTTCCTCATCTGCAAGCCACACATTAAGCTGATTTTCCATCGAACAAGTTACTAAGCCCATAGGGTGGTCTTGATTAGTGCAATCTCGAGATGACAAAGAGAGTCTAATTTTTAATGGGGCTATTAGGCCAAGAGGGCAGTCTTGATGTATAGAATGATATTTTTCCAATGCAAGGAGTCTCTTTCATCCTTTTGGATGCTCTATTTCCAGCTTCAACTTGATTTCTAGATTCAACCACCCCTCTTTGAAAGATTTGGATTCAAGGGGGGAGGGTGGGTAGCGGGGGGAAGAAGGGATAGATTGGAGGAGGATGGGTTATTTCCAAGGGGAGGATGCTTGAAAACAAAGGTATTCATAGGTTCTTCAATATAATTAGTGGTGTTGGGGTGGGAGTTGGCTAGAGGTGATTGAGTCCTTTTTGAAAACCAAAAACAACTCAAAGGCATCCATATTTCTATATATTAAATATAAAAATAACTATTTTATGGTAGATCATAAATGAAAATGAAAGGCATCCATATTTAATATATAGAAATAAACTATTTAATTAAAATTATTTATGCCACCTCATATAATTTTTAATTGAGTACATATTATAACTAATTTTATTGTGAATATTATTTATCTATCAAAACATATAAGTTGTAATATTTTTTTTTACAATTCTTCATTATCTCTACTTAACTCAGGAATTCAATTTTGATATCTCATTGATATCTCATACCCTCCTTTCTTCGACTAACATCTCAACTTTACTAGAAATTTTATTCAAATTAATATCCATCATAAAGCTACCTCTTTTTAATAAAATCTGATTAAAATAAAAAAACCCCACTTTAATATATTTAAAAAAATAAATAATATAAATTTTAATATCATTTAATTTTAAAAAATAAAAACATAATCTTTAAGTGTCTATAAATACCTTATAATATATTTTAAAACTAAACTACTTTAATTGTAAATTTGTAAAAATATATATTTATATTTATTAAAAATTAGAAGGGATCACAAAAGTTCTTACTCAGCTTATAATACTATTATATTTGTATAAATATTATTCATATCCATATTTGTTTGGTGAGCTACTCATCACCCTATAACAGTATGTAATTCTTGTATTACATTTATTTATTATTGAAAATGGGATAAAATATAATAATTTTATCATCATAGGCCAAAGATAAGGTCTATGAGATTGTGGGGATGATGTGGAGTGAAAATGACGTGAAACCCAAATCGACCATTTAAGAAATTAAAAAAACATAACTAAAGACAAAAAGTTGGAAATAAATATAAAATTAAGTTAGCTCAATATTTGAAGTAGACATAGGCATATGTTTATAATTTAATAAATTCATGTGATATTCTCTAGGACATTTTTTTTTTTTAATGAAAGGTAATCTAAAGAAATCTAAAATAATGATTTATATATTTTTTAATATGAATGTAATGTGAAATTGATATTGACTATTTGATTATTGAATTTAATATATATATATATATATATATATATATATATATATATATATATATATATATATATATATATATATATATATATATTGGTCTATATATTTTTAACCCTTTGGTTAGGTGACTAATCCCTGCCACGGGACCAGCACCGCCCCCAAGTGTCCGTGACGGGTTTCATTCCGGGCTTGAGAGTCGATCCCAAGACCTCGGGGAGCAAACCCGAGACTTGAGACCAACTACTCTAACCCGTGGGGGCGATTATTGAATTTAATATTAAAATAATATACATAATTGATTTTTTATCTAAATTTTTAAAATATTATTTTAGAAACTTATAAAGATAAATATTGATTTAATTTTGTAAAATATATTCTAATTTAAAATAATATGTCAATTAATTGTAAATAGTGGCATGGTATGATGGTTAAGTTGTTGTGGTGTTATTTTTGCCATCAAGATTCAAACCCTATTGGGATGTAATTGTTGAATATTTACATTAGGGATGAGGTCCTCGATTTGTGACCTCACTAACTCTGAATTAAAAATGTTTACCCCTTATAATAATAATGTCAATAACTTACTAAATATACAAACAAATATAATTCATGATATTGAGATATGTCCACATTCAACATTTTATATTATTAGGATTTATAGACATATATTAAACATAATACATGCACACAATTAGCATGATATACACATTTCTTAATTTTTTAAATACTTTTAACAAAATTCTATTTGAATGGTTTTTCTTGGCTTAGTCTTGATTATACTTTTGTATAGATGGCGAGTTCTTGATCCAATACTTGATCTCTTGATATGAAGATATGTTTATTAGAATCATGTATTACAAAATGAGTTTTAAAATAGAATATTGAGATGTAGAAATAAAATCAGGGGCATTATTTTATAGTTTATGAATCAATATAATTTAATAGTAAATATATATTTTTTGTAAGTAAAGATAGTTTTATCTATCGATCAATACATCTATTTTACATTTTTAACAGTATTTTAGATTTTATTAGAGATATATATACATATATAGTTTTCATATCACATCTTTGTAAAATTCATATTTTTTTTTATAATTTCATTATAATTCATAATATTGAGATATGTCCACATTTAACATTTTATATTATTAGGATTTATAGACATATATTAAACATAATACATGTACACAATTAGCATGGTATACACATTTCTTAATTTTTTAAATTTACGTTTAACAAAATTCTCATGACTTAGTCTTGATCATACTTTTGTATAGATGGTGAATTCTTGATCCAATATTTAATCTCTGATATGAAGATACTTTTATTAGAATGATGTATTACAAAAGGAGTTTTAAAATAGAATGTTGAGATGTAGAAATAAAATTAGGGGCATTATTTTTTAGTTTATGAATCAATATAATTTAATATTAAATAGATGTATTTTTTAAGTAAAGATAGTTTTATCTATCGATCAATACATCAATTTTTAACAGTATTGTAGATTTTATTAGAGATATATATTTAGTTTTGATATGATATCTTTGTAAAATTCTCATTTAAAATGGTTGTGATTTCATTGCAATTTTGATTAAGGTAGAAACTTAACAATTTGTCATTTCATTTTATTTGAGAGTGCTTCCACATGAATAATTGAATATTTTCATTTATAATGGTTTTAATTTTAATTGCACTTGTTCAAATTATTTTGGTATGATTATTCTTATAACTAACTAAGTCCTAATTTCTATTCATTGTGAGTGAGGAACATTTGTTTATCTTGTTGGTGCCAAGGTGCAAGGTGATGTGGATTATGTGGCTCTTGTTGACTTGCCACCTATTTTTATGTCCTTCATTATTTCTCTTGCACTCTATTTGGCCCAATATTAAATTTCCAATATTAGAATTCTTTCAATAGGTTCCAAAGAGAAATTATGTTGTGTTTTGTGTTTTATGTCCCACATGGCCTTTGCTTTGTGCTTTGGTGTTTAATTTTCATGTTTGTGGGCCTTACATTCCTTTTTGCAAGTGTCCTCGACAAGTTTTAGGGTTTAGTTTGCACTTTGCATATTTTATAAAGTTGCTTCATAGCCTCATATGTTTGTAATGTATTATGTAAGTAGAAATCTCTCCCCTACATACAAACTATTCATTCACCCCTTGCACCCACATTTCTTATCTTTGTAGCATCGCCTTTTAGGTTTAAAAGCTAATGAGATTCATATGCATCTTTACATCCCTTGTTGGCCTACCCCTTCTATCCATATTTCTTTTCTCTATGCTCCCCCCCACATGTCAACTTATTCCCCTTGTAATCAAACTGATTTTTATATCCTATTTCCCTAGCTTTGCATCTTGATGGGTCCCAAAACTATTTTTCCACTTCCTAGAACCAAATCTCACTCACAAGGATAGGGTTGTCATTGAATACAAGTGAAATTAGCTAATCAACATATAATGGAGGGTTCAAGGTCAACTTAATGAGAGTGAGTTATCTCTTCTACACTTAGAGCTCATAAATTAGGCTCATGAGGGTGTTCCTAGGGGTATACCTTAACATGTATTTATACAATCACCAAATATTTGCAACCAAACACAACTGCATTCTTAACCCCAAGTAATATCACTAGCTTAAGAAAAACTAGTTGCATATAACCCCTATCTAGATGATAATGTTGTGCAAACATAACCTACAAAAATGAATTTGTTTGAAGCTCACTAAAGATGGATCTTCGGTTACATCACAAGGTTATGTATGTATATAAGGACTAAATACTCCTATACTAATGATTTGTTTTTTTTTAATGATGTGGGATTGGTGAGATGGACTAGAGACCAGTGCCTTATTTAGTGGGCTACATTGTCACATATAATAAAAAAGAAAAAAATGAATAAAACATAGAAAATTTGATCTTGGCAATGTTCCATCAAATTACAAGCATTACACAAAAAGCATACTTATTAATCCAAACTCAAGTGCATAAATCTATATGTGATAAATATATTATTATTACAAAGATTGTAATATATTAGAATGTTGTCACATTATCAAATGTTCATTACATTCATGTAAGTAAATGTGACAAGGGGAAAACCTTACAAGAATGAATATTTTCCAAGAGAAATACAAACAACATGAAAACATCCTATGTACAATGTCAATACACTTTATCCTTCACACGCCTCATTGATTCACTACCCTTTTGCAACTATAAACGACAAAATCCTAGACAAATCCTTGCACATGTGTGGCCTCCAAACACCACTAGTAGAAGCAACCTATTGAAAACATGACTCAAAATTGCCTTTAACAATAGTAGGGTGTTAACCTTAATCATTGTCATAGTTTCAAAACTCACAAATTAGGTCTTCTCTTGCTCAAAATGGATGCTAAAGATGGAAGGAGGATGTCTATAATAACTTTGAATAGTTGGGAAAATGGTTCCATCACTACAAATAGGTCAAGTGGTTCTATTTGAGCCATCACACGATACAAAAAATGTTGTAGGCTCCTTCTCTTCCCTTTGTCAATGATTTTCAACCCAATAGCAACCCCCACCACTCACACACAACCATCTTTCTTTTTTGATGGTTACACTTCCAACAAGAATGGATGACATCTTCACCTTCTCCCTCCACTTCCTATTGCCTTCAATTGTGCCATCAAATTCTTGTCAGGGGTTCCATGGGAACCAAGAACCAATGGTTCCTAGTTCCTATAGAACCTCTGACCACACTATTTTATTTTTCCAAGGGGGATGAAATTAGTTGAAGGATCCATAGGAATTAGGAACCATTGGTTCCTAGTGCCTACAAAAGTTTGAACCATTCTTACTCAACCAATTTTAGAATTTTTTGAGTTTGATCTGAATTGATTGAAGTACATGGGAGGGAACACAACCAACACCACACTTTGACATGATGACCCTTATGGGATTTTTTAGATTGGATATTCAGGAAGGATCATACTCCATAGGAACATAAAAGGAAGGGAATTGAGCAAAAAAGGACAATGGGAAATTGAGTCCCAATAGTGGCTTTAGCTGGGGATGTGTGCCTCTTGCAGGAAAATTGAGAATCTAGAATCTCAAAGAAAACCAAAAATTGGGAATAAAAGAACATGATTGACTCAAGACGGACAACAACATATGTACATGATGAAGCTCACAACCAATTAAGAATCACAACACAAGGACAATGAAAGAATGGTTGTGAAATAAAATTTTAACATGGTGCAAGATAGCCCTATAGAGGATGAATAAATTGACACCTTTTTCAAACACCATCTTGTTGAAGGAATCGATTTCCCTTAATGCACATTTATTTCCTTCGCATAACTATAGAAAGTGTATTTTCTTATCTGCATGCACCAAGTTGTAAATGTTCCCCAAATGATGAAGGAAAATTATACCTTCAACATCACCATTGTAGGAAAACCATAAATAATATGTGCTAGACCTATTCCATAACATACCATGCATGCATAAAAAAGTAGGGGCATTTTTTTGAAACTAGGATAGCCTCAAAATAAATGACATTCATGGGAGGAAGTGAAATTCCCTCACACGTGAGCATATTGTTGCCATATTTGTTGACCCTCATATTTGAATTGAGGTCAAAATAAAATACCTCCAATTCACACGATAAAGAAATATTTTCTTGTTTACATTGTTGATCTGAGAAAATAATTTTTTCTCCCTAAAAATCAAACCAAAATAATTGGAGCTCAGGAACATTATAAATCTAAGAAACATGCTGATATTATTTTTAAAATATGTGTTGTTGCTCATTTCCATTGTGAACTATATGTTGGTCCCAAGTGAAATATTCAAGCTTATGCACCCCATCATCCCAAAAATTGGAAGTTACATCTTCACAACAAATGAAAAATTTATATTTCATTCCAGTAACCTCTAGGAAAAAATAACTGAACAAAAATAACCATCATCTATGCTGATGCAAACTTCATTAGCACAACCATTGAGATCATGAGACACTTTATATGAAATAAATTCATCAAATTGTCTTGCTATTTTTATTTCTTCTTCCTCAATCAATGGAATAACATCTGGTGAACTTATTGAAACACTCTCTACATGAGAAAGAGAACAAGTCTTACAGCAAATAAATAGGTTCTCATATGCATCCACATGATCACTGTCTTCACACTCTTTAAAGGTAAGGAATTCAAATTGAAAATCATTTACTAAACTAGAATTTATTTCAACAATCTTATCACTAGGTATAGTCATATCTATGCCACTCTAATACAAAAAATATAAAAATCTTCATTATCAATGATAGGGACAAAAAGGGAAATACATCAAACAAGAAACTAATTTCTTGTTCACCCTTGATATTGTAAATGTGTACATACCCCATGTAATCAATTTCATGAATTGATTCACTTAACTGTTCAGTTGTGCACACATCTTCCTCTTTTTCCATAGATTGCATTTCTAGTGGCCGAGACAAATTATTGTACCTCGTTATTTAATTTTTATCCCTTTATAACTTCATGTTCATTATCTACTAACAATTCTTTCTTCTTTACTACTCACTGCTACACTAGATATTTATTTCTCTTTGTCACCTTCTTCACAACACTACTACCACCAATGTTATTTTCTACCCATTGTGGTTTCTTATTTTTTCACATGGAATTCTCCTTTGATGTAGTAAGAATATCATTATTTAGTACAAACACATGTTCATATTTCAACTGATATTCATTTATTACTTGCACCACTACTAAATTTGGCTGGGATTTCACATCATCACATGGTATCTTGGACTTTAGGGATGGTTAGGTGAGTTCCTTTGGGTGTTATGTGTTGTGAGAAAGAAAATCATGTTGTTATTCATCAATACTACAAATTTTGAAAGCACACATAAACTAAATCATAATCACTATATTTATCTTCTCCATCCATGGAGCTATATCTTGATGCATCATCCAGATCAATAGTACTGTGAAAAATTATAATCATGAGGAATATCTTTCTCTCTTACTCACTAAAAGGGCTTTTAGATTATAGAGGGTGGCAAGTTGAGCCTCCTACAACCTAGTGTCTGCAAGAATTTGTTGATGCTCTTGTTTAAGGTGATACAACACTTTATGATGTTAAATTTATTCATTATACAACATCTCGGGAGAGAGAGAACATTGGCCAATATCATATGTTTCTATATCTTGACAACTCATGCCAATTTTTTTGTGTTATAATATTTATCCATAGTCATCTTAATAAGAAGCATATTGATTCTTTTCAATTCAACCTATTTTTTCTCAACAACTATCATTTATTTCTATGTCTCCATTTGAGGTAACAATTTATCAACTTCATCATTACAATAACATGATGTGTTGGGGGAAGGGGAAGACTGGTAATCATGATATACATTTCAATATATATCCACATCCCTTCTACCAACCATCATATCATTTCTGTCTTTATAATAAATCCTAGAAATTTGTCTATATTTATTGATTATTATACTAATACTTGAATCCTTAGAAGTATACAAGTGTTGATTTATAAAATTAATTAACAAATAATTTCTATTTGCATAAATTTTTTTTGAAACTAGAAAGGTAGGTACAAATGTCTTCATTCCTATGACCTTCCAAAGATGGATGTCTTCTTACATTGGTGGAAGTGTCATTTTTCCCTTGTTGGTATATGCGTTACCTTGTTCTTTCCATCACAAGGTCCTTTGATTTATTTCTTGATTGTTAGGTTGACTGAAATAGAGTCATCACTCTTCACTTGGAAGAGACAAAATATTTTCTAGAAACTAAAACTTCATATACTAGAATATAGAGATTCTTTGATTTGAGTTGCAGAGGTCTTCAAAATAAAACTAAAAGATTTTCCCTAGAATGATGCCATTTTTTTGCTTCCAAAACTATTGCTTCACTTCCTAGAACCAAATCACACTCATAAGGTTAGGTTTTTCACCATACAAGTGAAATTAGTTCATCAATAGATTGCAGAGGGTTGAAGGTCAATTTAACGAGAGTGAGTTATCTCTCCTACGCTTAGAGCTTAAATTATACTCAGGAAGGTGTTCCTATGGGTATACCTTAACAAGAATGAAAAATTGCACAAAATATACAATCACAAAACATCTCAAACCAAACCCAATTGTATTCTTAACCCCAAACATTATCACTAGGTCAAGAAAAACTGGTTGCATATAACCCCTAGACAGTTGATAATGATGTGCAATCATAACTTGCACAAAATGATTTTTTTGAAGCTCACTAAATATGGATCCGTGGTTACATCACAAGGTTATGAATGTACATAAGGACTAACTTTTAGACACTTAAAAATGTCTTGAATGATATCATGCACTCGAATCAGGTATACTAACATCATTTCCTCCTAAAACCCATCCTCTTTTCACTTAATTAATTAAATTGGCCTCGCTATTTAATTAATTGCATCATTTGCATCTATTAACTTGATTAATCTAATCGGGTTAATTCACCCCTTTCATGCTAACATTTTGTCTTATTAAATTAAATACATCAAGTTGTTTAATTTAAATCCTTAAGTCCTCTTATTTAATTAAATAACCCTAAGTTATTTAATTAAATGTCATATCATATCTCCCCTTTTCATTAAATTATTTTATTTAATGAATATCATATTATTCTTCTAAAATTGCATAATCAACATTGTTTTAATTATACAATTACTAATAAATCTAATTCCCCCACTTGTAAAGGAATATTCCAAGGGAATATTCCTTCTTTGCATATTCCTCCAAAAGGAATATTCCCATAGAATATTCTTTCCCGTTTTGCACAATTAAACTTTGTTTTAATTTGCTAAATGTCTATTTCTCTCACCCATGATAATATTCCAAAGAATATTCTCTCTCCTCACTCATTTGAAAAAGGGGAATATTCCTTTTCTATAACAAACTTACTTGACTTCTTGTGCAAGTTAAAAGTGTGTTTATTTGGAGAAAGGTGAACCCTTGATTAAATCTCACCATTGATCCTCATCTGTTGATGAGAATCCATGATCCATGCCTCCAACTTCCTTCATCCTTGACTGTTGATTAACCTTTTTGATCTCAACCCTCCATTTCTCATTTGATCTCATATAAATAGGTCACCATTTGGAGACAAATGGATCCATCTTTTAACATCAAACTTATGTTGTTAAAATAATTTGCACTTGCACTCACATTTAACATCTTTTTAGTTAAATTACTTGCATAATAGATTAGCTTCCATTAATGGCTTCCATGATAACATAATGCATCCATTTAGCTTATTTGATAATTAGGATTTAAATCTTTTTAGCTTAAAACTCATTTAGATTAGGCTTGCATACACCCATAGCAGTTAAAATAGCTTGCATCATTTTCATTTAGCTTTTAATCATATTTCATCTCACATTTCTTATCAGTTTCATCAGTTTTCTTCTATGAAACTGATTGGAACAAGCTCAATTATCCACGAGATTGGGAAAGGGTCGCTGTTCCACATCAACGCGACACCAATCCCCCAATAGGATAAGTTTCATTGGATTAGAGTAGGCATTTTAAAAGCTTTCATAGTTTAGCATGTTAGTTTTGATAGATGCTTAGTTTAGTTTATTTTGAATGATCTCTAGTGGATTGATGTTTAGTGGCACGATTATGCTTCAATTCTTCATGGAACAAGTGTAGTCAGCCCATACTAATCCGTCAATCACATAACGAATCCTATATTAATGATTTGTTTTTTTAATGGTGTGAGATTGGTGAGACAGACTAGAGATCAGTGCCTTATTCATTGGGCTATAGAGTCATAGATAACAAAAAGGAAACAATGAAGAAAATATAGAAAACTCGATCTAGGAAAATATGCCATCAAATTACAAGCATTGCATAAAGAGCACACTTATTAATCTAAATTGAAATGCATAAATCCATATGTGACAAAAAATTTATTATTACAACTTGCTTATAATATATTAAAATGTTATCACATTATCAAATGTTCATTACTTTCATGTCAACAAATGTGACAAGGGGAAACCGTTACAAAATTGAATATTTTCCAAGAGAAATACAAACATGGAGACATACTTTCTATATTGTTGATACACTTTATCCTTCATCATTGATTCACTTCCCTTCTACAACTAGACATGACATAGTTGAATCCCTAGATAAATCCTTGGAACTGCATATTCTCTAGACACCACGAATAGAACCAAACTCTTGGAAAATTCCTCAAAATCACCTTTAACAACATGGTGTTAACCATAATCACTGCATTATTCATAATTTCAAAACTCATAGCTTAGGTCTTCTCCCACTCAAAATGGACACTAAAAATGGGAGAAAATCTACAATAAATTTAGGTAGATAGGAAAAATGGTTCCATTATTTTGAGTAGGTTGATTGGATGGAAAGAGACACACACACAACACTTTTTCCTTCTATTTGAGCCATCACACATTGTAAACAAATATTGTGGGATCCTGCTCTTCCCTCTACTAGTGTTTTTACACCCAACATGAACCTCCACAACCCACGTGCAACCATCTTCTTTCTTTTTTGGTTGTTACACATCCAATAGGAACCAACAAAATATTCACCTTCTCCCTCCACTTCCTTTTATCTTCAATTGTGCTATCAAATATTCCTGTTGGGGGTTTCATGGGCATGCCAAAGTGTGTTTTTGGTTGTGTTCCCCTCCCATGTACTTCAATCAATTCCTCAAACTATGAAAATTCAAAAGGTGACTAAGTAAGAAAGGTTGGATATTTCATAGGCACCAAGAATCAATGGTTCTTGGTTCCTATGGAACCTCCAACAAAGTTTGTACCCCTTGTAAAAATAAAATAAGTTGCTCAAAGGTTTCATGGGAACCAACAACCAATGATTATTGGTTCCTATAAAACCTTTGAGCAACTTATTTTATTTTTATAAGGGGTACAAACTTTGTTGGAGGTTCCATAGGAACCAAGAACCATTGATTCTTGGTGCCTATGAAATATCCAACCTTTCTTACTTAGCCACCTTTTGAATTTTCATAGTTTGAGGAATTGATTGAAGTACATGGGAGGGGAACACAACCAAAAACACACTTTGACATGATGACTCTTATGGGATTTCTTAGATTGGATATTGATGAAGGATCATACTCCATAGGCATATAAAAGTAAGAGACTCAAGAAAAAAGGACAACGGGAAATTGAGTCCCAACACACCCTATTGGGACTTACCCTAACATTATATTTTCTAAGTCTTGTGTCTCCTTAGTTTCCTTGACAATATTTTTTCCATTATAAATAATGTATCAAAAAATTCCTTAAGCGGTCCACTTTGGTCAAGTTGTGCCTAAGTTTTATGTTTTTGGACCTCCTCACCTCTTTTTAATGTGTCTAAATTTCTAAATTTTCAAAAAAAATCAAAGTGCAAAGGTGTTGTGATTAGTTTCTTTCCTTGAGTGGTTTTTCGAGTTTTCTCATGTTGATGTACCCAATTACATTTTCCTTTAGTTGGACCTAATTCACCACATCTCTATGCTTTTTTTTCCCCTATAAGATTTTATGATTCCCCTTACCTTGGTCTCTTTTACCTCCTTTCCCTATCTCCCCATTCCCTAAAATATTTCCATGTATTACTTGCTAGTGTTTCAAGTTTTCTTACACTATCATTCATCCCTTTTTATCCCTTTTTTGCGGATTTCATGATTTTCTTGACTTTGTGAGATTTTAGGTTTTTTCTGTTGGCAAAATAAGGATAAACAACTGAGAGGGGGGGTGAATCAATTGTCACAAAAACTTATTATTTTCTAACTTATCTTAACTTTAATTTTAGATCTGATGAATAAGCAATTAACCACGAGCAATTAACACATTAGAGAGACAAATAACACCAATATTTTTTACGTGGAAACCCTGTAGGGGAAAAACCATAGTGGATGTTAGTCCACAAGATTATACTTTATTAAAAGTATAAAGAGGAATAATAAGGGGAATTCACATGCATTTAGGCACACTGCCTAGAGCTCACTACTCAAATACAATAGAGCACTCACTTTCCAACAATACAAAATAGGATTAAAATCCAAAGAATATGAATTGAGAAAATAGCTTCTGCACAAGCCTGATTACAGTTCCAATTAAGCTCAGAAATCCTTCTTCACACTTTGCTCAGTAATCGAATGATAGAAACACTATTCGCACATTTACACTTCCTCTGGCATACATTCAAACTCATGTACACACTAAATTCACTCAACCAATCACTCTTATATATCCACTACATGGAATTTCATCACAACTTAGTTGGCTAGAAAAATAAAACATGTTTTCAATGTCGGCCCAAATTTACAAATAAATTTCCAATGCAAATCCACCAAGGTCGGCCACAACATAGTGGGGACCCAAACTAACATCTTCAACTCAAAAATTCTTTAGTTAATTGTACCACAAAGATCCACAACATGCTTTCATCAACATGTCGGCCAAGAACATGAAAAATCGAACATGCTCAAGAAAAGATCTTCAACCGCGAGCTCTTTGAGTAATGTGGATGTACCAAAAAGATAGAGAATGATCTAGAGATATACAAGAACACCAAGAAACAATAGAGAAGCATCCACAACAACCGAGATTAACAGAATCACACAATCTTCATTCAACAACACTAAGAGAGACCACAAAAACACTGTCAGACCATACAATACTCAAAACTTCACACGAACCTCTGAAACTTCCGGTAGATGATCTAGAAACATTCAACAATAAACCCTTTAATCCACACCAACAAATATTCAATTCACATAAAATGACACCTTCAAGACTTGCACAGTTCCACTGGGAACCTAGAACACTTCCTTTTACAATTTTCTCAATATCCTTGACATATACAACCTCTAGTACACCAAATGCTAATAGTGTTGAAATCAATGAAAACCACATATCAGCAACCATATTCACATCATCCAACATTTTCTTACCTCCTTCCACTTCCCTCCAAAGGACATTGTTTCCTTGATCCTCAACCCCCATAATATTAATTTTCTCTGAGTCTTTCTCTTGGATATATCATGGGCTCCTAGAATTTTTTCTATCATTATACCGAAAGAGAATTTGGTACCTTAAATCGTTAATACCTACCACCTTGGTAGGTTTTAATTTTTCTTTCTCTTAGTTCCTTTGCTATCAAGTATTCTATATCCTTAATTGTTGATGGTATTATATATGCTAGAATTTTGACCCTCAATTTTCCTTAGTATAAAATTATTCATGGGATTTTGGATTGATTCCTCCCTAACTCTCAAGTTTCATTAATTATTCCTAAAGTTGATCCCCACTTTCCCACTTCCTTTACATTTGCAAACCCCTAGAAATTTTTAATCCCCACTCATTGATAATACTTGGTATTCAATTCTCTTGAATTTCAATCCCCACTCCCTTTACTACTCTTAGGATTTTAAATTTCTTCATTTCCCATTCCCAAATTGCATTTAGTATTCCTAGATTCCACTCATATTCCTATTGATTATTTCTCCATGGGAAAAAAAATATTCATTTCTCCATTCACCTTTTCTTCCCTCACATCAGGTATTCAAAGAGCTTGATCCTTGATCCTCTACTCATACATTCCCCCTTGGATATTTGGAGTTTTTCATACCTTCCTATCTCATGCAATTTTTTTGTGAGGTATCCTACCCCTTATTACCTAGTCCTTGCATTTATCATCCCTTTGACATGTAACTCCATGAACCTTGGATGCTATAATTTTAAGCTTACTATTACTACGCATCATTCAAGCATTAAAATTCCTACATTATTATTGACTAAATTCCAAGTAGCACCTATATTTATAAAACTTTCCATGGTGCATTTAATTCATATAATTTATTGTGATGAAGTTGTACAACTACCTAGATTCCACCAAAATGATTTAAAACTCCATAAATGCATGGATTCAATTACAAAGCCATATGAAGATGATAATGATGAATGCGGGCAACTTGAATACCACAATGAACCCTAGCTATCACTGACCTATAACCAAGCACATGGTTAGTTCTTTGGGTTCTCAAAAACATTTTTGTTTCTCAAGGGAGTTCAAGAATAAATCTAAGATTTTATGATAGAAGGGTGTGTTGGTGCATTCAATGCTTTGAATAGTATGCTATCATTTTGAATCCCATTGATACAAGTATAATGTAGTGTAATTGAAATATTGTAAATACAAGGATGAAATCTGCAACAAGGGTTGGTCATTCCACTATATTCTTGACTACAAGTCTCTTCTAGGTCATTCTAGAGTTTTAATATTTAGAAGTTTGGTTTACAAGTGAAAATATCACATGTTGTAACTTATAGGAGGGATTTAAAAAGAAGGTATGTGAGTAACTAAATATCTCCAAGGTAAATCATAATAATTTAGGAAAATCTTTAAACCTAGCTTTGGGTTTTCTTTTACCAAATTTTTTCATATGAATGCAATGAGAATTAGATGGAAGTTTGAGAACATTTTAAAGCATTACAAGACTTCCCATCCCAACTTATAGCGATTAATTTCATTTTCTCAATCCCCACTCACTGGTTCCACTTTCTCTAGTATAGGGTAATCAAATTATTTGATCCCCACTTCTCCTTCACCACCATTCAAGTAGCCTTTAGTCTTTTCAATTTCCTTCTCTCCAAATTGCATCAAGTATCTAGTAGTTCTGAAACCTTATCCCCTTCCTAATTTCCTTCCTTAGGTCTTTAAGGTTTTCCCTACCAACATTATTTTATAACATTATTGGAATTTAGCCCCCAAAACCTTGAATCCTAAGGTTCTTTTATTCTATTTCCTCAAGCCCATGTACCTTTGCTCCCTAGAAATCCTTCTTCCTAGCCCTTGAATCGTAGTCCTCCTTGGCATCTTGTGATCCATTTGGATTCACATTTACCAAACTCTCATATGTGGGCCTCATAATTATTTTTTGGCATCTATGCTTTGTTCAAGGATACATTTCAATGAAAACCTATTGCTAAAAAATGAGACTCCACCTATCTCCACCCATGACCCAAGTAAACCATTATTATTTATATGTGTATGGTGAAGAGATGAAATTGCATTAATCTTATAAAAATGGATTTCAACTCCTTAAAGGAATGAATCCAATTGTAAAGAAACATGTTGATAATAAAAATAAGGTATGGACCACATAAATGCCTAAATAAAATCCAAGTTGTAGGTCTACAAATAAAGTAACAAACCACTCTTATGAGGGTGAAAATGTTGTTCTTGTTTCTCTAGTTACCCTACATTGAATCCAAGAGATATTTTCTCTATAGGTGGATGTCTTGGTGCATTTGATGTTTTGCAAGGAAAGGGAACCTTGTAACCCACATAAATTCTACTAATGATGCTAAGAGAGACACAAAATGCTATAAATATATGAACCTAAGATGTAATAAGGTTTGGTTATTGAGAAAGCTTTTTGGTAGTATATTATCTTATATTTTTTTGGGGCATCATGTAATGCAAGATTGGTTTGTAAGGGGATTATATATACATTTCAAAACATAAGAAGGGTAATCAATGAACATAATGTACAAAAATGAGTGTCTATATGATAGTTTACATAATGATTTAGATGGATGCTCAAACCTAGTTGTGGATCCTCTCATGCCACATTTACTAGTATGCATCTAAAAGGGGTTGGGTAAATGTATGAAAACTTGTAATGCATTACAAAGATTTTGTAATTGTCTTTCCTTTGTTTCATGTAAATTATTACAAAATCGTTATGGATGATTAAGTGTTTTTAGTTGCATGAAATGCTATTTATGATTTGTATGTATACACATATTTGGTTCCATTTATTCTCTACAAGAATTTTCTTCTCTTCCTTGTTGATTGTGATTGTTTGGGCCAATGGAGTGGGCACTAGTTTGGTTGGTGAAAGGCTAACTGTATTTTAATTTTAATCTAGTTATCTTTAGTAGTTTAGAAGTAGATTAGAGTTCTACATGATTTCATGATTCAATACTCCAACTTAGGGATATTCTAAGTGAGGATACATTGTTGAGATTGTTAGAAAATTATGTCATATGCCTACATCTTGCACTTACGTATAAAATATTAAGTGGATTCACTTGTGAGGATATAATATTGTTATCTTTAGGTGCATATAAAAGGATGGAGTTATTACCTTTAGGATAGGTCCTACAAGCAACTAGTAAGTCTCTAACCTATTGAAAAATCTTGGGGTCAAGTGTACATTGGGTATAACTTATATTAGTTTACTTATGTTAATAATTCATTTAATATATGTCCTATTAAAGATATCTTTAGGAATATTTTTATAGGTTTAGCTAATCCCAAAGTGAAGGAGAAAATACCCATTCTTAAAAATTTACCTTTAGTCATCCATACCTCATCGATGAGCCCATACCCTAACCTCTTGAAGGAAACTGCCTAGTAACGAGGATAGATTAATACTTTAGGATTTTTAGAACTATGATTTTGGGACCCAACACTTGATATTCTTCTATAGCCCATATAATTTTGTTCTCCTATATTTTTATGACTTAATTCACATGATTTTTATAAACCCCAAATTCATATCTTCTATCAAATTCACATATTAAATTAAGAATTACTTAAATTACCTATATATTTGAATCTGCTTTCCTACAATATATAAATTATAAATAAATAGTTAAAAAAATTAAGATGCTTATCTATTAATATATTTTATACTTAAATTTATGATTTTGATTTATCTTTCTTAAAACACAAGGAAAGAGAAAATGAATACTTCAAAAATAAAAAGCTCTCAGATTAAGATTAATCTTTTCTAATCTTAGATCTTTTTATTTTTGAAGTGTTCATTTTCCCTTTCCTTGTGTTTGTATTTTCCCTTTTCATTATTATGGTTTTGGATTTCTTTGGTTATTTTTGTCTTTTATTTTTAATTTTCTTTAGTTCTAATTAACTTATCTTTTTGTCTTAAATGCTCCCCTCTTTTAATCTTAATATTCCTATTAAAAGTCTTTCTTCTATCTAATTGTGTTTTCTAGTTTAGTTGTCTTTAATTCTTTTGCTTTGTGTCTCTTAGTTTGTCTTCCTCTTGTAGTTTATTTATTTTATTTATTTATTTTTTGTCTTATCATCCCTTGTCCTCGAACTTTGTTTCTCCTCCCATTCTCCCTTTCTCTCTCTCTTTCTCTCTTTAGCTCTTCTTGGTCCAAAAATTTATCATTTTTCTCTTTAGCTCTCTCTTATCTTGATGAATCATGGAGGGTGATTCGAAACGTTGATGAAAAAAAAAACACAATCGAATCCAAAATTTATACAACAACAATATTAATTATGTTATAAATATTTGGTATAACACTTATTAAATATTATACATAATACGTCCTTTAATTCCCTTAAATATATGAATTTAGTGAAGGATAAAGTAATTGGTCATTGCAACAAAATTTAATTTCAAAGTAAAATGTTGAGACAATTATTTTCCAATCACAAAATTTGTTAGCCCTTTTTAATAAAACTTTTCAGCCTTGTTTAAAGCTTAATCTAAGATTTTTTTATCTACAATTGATAATGCATTAGATAGTTAGGAAATTTTGCATCTTCTATCTATAGTGTTATGTGTTTGAATATCAATGAAGATTTAAACCACAATACACATGCATGGTAGGGCCATAAATTTGGAAAAGGAATTAATGCATCACCAGGGGGAGAGACAATAGGAAAAGGAGCATATTGTGCTTGTGTAACCTTGTTTCAAAGCTACATTGCTAATTGCATTGTATTGTTGTCCTTTAGAGTTTTAAAATGTACATCAATAATAGAAAGATCTTCATTACTTCTTGAACAACCTAAAGGATAGAATAAGAGGCAAAAATCTACAATCAATCACATTGACCATAATTTATTTTTAATTCAATAATTATTTTTAAAATATTTTTAATTAAAATGTTGCATGATAACTTTGTAAAAGATAAATTTAATTTAGGTAGACAAATTTCTAACATGTAATTGATTGATAGATACAAATAGTAATAACTAGTCAATAAATTCTCATTACAATAGTATTTTCTAAAAGAAAGTATTAACACCACTTATATAATTCTCTGAAACATGTAATAGCTAGCATTGACTAGACTAGCTTACTTTGGTGCTTTGAATATGCCTCCTTTAAATAAGTAAAGCAAAAATTATTGAAGAATAGAGTCAATTTTTGTGGTATCCATGGTATTTGTCACAATTGTAATCATTTCTATGTTTAAAGTTTCTAGAATAATTAAGATTAAAAAATTATTATAGTTGAACAAAAAAATTGATAAGGGGAATCATACATATTAAGAAAAAATAACATGTTGATTTATTTGTAGCTTATGGTAGTGTTGTCACTTTGTGCCTCCCATTTCATTTCCCATCAATTATAGTCGATCTGAGAAATCAATGGGTTTATCATGCTCAAGTATCCCTCTGGTAGTTGTTTTATCCCTTTGCCAAGCTCCAGTAAAATACCCATTTGAAAAGATCTAAAAAAATGGTTGATTCCTCCTCTTTCTTCTTTTGGTCCTATCAAAACTTTGAGTCCAAATGTCTGTTTTCATTCCCGATCCCCACTTCTTCTTTGGTCTTTTCAAAAATTTAAGTCCCGAAAGTTCCTATCATGAAGTTCTGTCACCTTGGTCATTTCGTAACTTCAAGTCCCAAAAGGACATCTGGACTAGGTCGAAATGTCCATTTCATTCCCAATCCCTGCTTCTTCTTTGATCCCTTCAAAAAATTAAGTCCTGAAAGTTCCTATCGCCCCGAGTTCCTGTTAGAACTTTCGGTCCCGAAAGGACATTTGGACCAAGTCCAAATGTTTGTTTTCATTCCCATTCCTTGCTTCTTTGGTCTCATCAGAACTTTAAGTCTTGAAATTTATTTTTGTTTTAATCCTGTCAAAACTTCAGGTCTCAAAAGGACATTTGGACCAATTCCAAATGTTCATTTTCCTTCTCGATCCCCACTTCTTAAAAAATCCCTTCAAAACTGTAAGTCTAAAAAGTTTCTGTTGCCCTAAGTTCTTATCGCCAAATTCTTGTTGCCTTTGTCCTATCAAAACTTTGGGTCCCAAAGGAACATTTGGACCAAGTCCAAATATTTGTTTTTTTCTCGATCCCCACTTCTTTGGTCTTGTTAAAACTTTAAGTCTTGAAAGTTCCTGTCACCAAGTTCCTTTCGCCCCAAGTTCTTGTCACTTTGGTCTTGTCAGAGTTTCAGGTCCTGAAAGGATATTTGGACCAAGTCCAAATGTTAATTCATGTTTTTGATCTCTGCTTCCTCCTTTGTCCTATCAGGCCTTCGAGTCTCAAAAGGACATTTGGACCAAAGTCCAAAAGTCGATTTTCCACTCCCTATTCCCATTCTCGTCACCTTTAGTCCTTTTGAGACTTCAGAACATACATGGACTTTTGGACAATGTCGACAAATTTTCACGTTTCGACCCAAAAATTACCTTTAATGTTGCAACAACTTCTTGAACTACCATATTTGATTCTTGGAGCTACAAGAATGATTTTAAATGGAATTTATACCAAATCCAGGTGGAAATATGGTGCCCATTCTTCATTTATGTTTTGTAGACCACTTTTTTGTTAGAGGGCCATCCCTAGTTGTGATTTATTGCAAATTTTGTGGGATTTTTTGTACTTTATCCATGGATTCATCATTGTGGAAGCATGGCTATGATGTCAAGACCATTTTTGAGGACTTTCATCTCAATATTTGAATGGGTTTCTTACAAAGCCACATGCCCTATATCTCTCCTATGATTTGCAAATGATATAAGGCACTTTTAGGCTTATTGTAAGGGTTCTTTCCTAGATTTTCTCTAGCAAACTTATGCAACCTTTGCATTCTACAATTGTAAAATTGGCTTTCATGTAGGTCTGTGTTAATAAAATCACCATTTTTACCTCTTCTCAAGGCTTGTATCTTGTGTAACATTTGATACCTCTATGCATGCATGAAATTTCACCATATTTTACAAGTTGTATGATTGTGCTATTTTTTTGTAAGTGTTAATTATGGGTAATTTGTACCTCTTTTAGGATCTTTCAGACCCTAGCATTCATGCTCTCTTGTAAATCTAGTGAAATAGAGAACCATGTGAGCTTCTTTAGTGGTTTTGTTGATACTCTATGAAATCAAAGGCAATAAGAAACATATTCAATCTTGGTGCATCACCATATTTCTAATTTCCTATATCCTCTTCTCCCTTTCTCTTCTATAGTTTGACAGATTTGGATTAGTGTAGAGTTATCCAATGTTGGGTTAGACTAGTATTGTTGCACCTAGTTTTAAGAGGAAGCCAACCTTCTCCAAAGATCTAACCTCATCTGCAAGGTCCCACACCTTGAGGTTAGTTCCATTGTGCCATTAGAATGCTAAACCCCATGTTCAATAGGGTGCAATTTCATGTGACAACCATTTTTGGTACGCCTGATGGCACAAATCAAGTTTGGTGACTTTAATTCATCCTATTGAGAATGTGGTGTTGTTCTTAGCATTTTCAGCCTTAAAGAGGCATAACAAAAATACCCGATGACTCTACAATCAAAGTTGGTGACTTTACAACAACTCATTAATCTTGGTTCTAGATTAGACCTACAAATTCATGCCCAAAATTCAAACAAAAGCATCTTCTAGAGGTATTTTTCAGTACATCGAACTATCATTTTATGCTTCTAGAAGAAAAAATAGACATTCTTTATCAATAGTAAGGAGAAGCAGTGGTTTTGTAACTCCTTCTCCTAGAGCCCAATCCAACCCCCATTTAGTAGATTGCATCAATCTAGGACTCCTACCACTTAGATAAACATACCAATTTTCCATATGGTTATCCCTAGAAATTAAGTGTTTTCCACTTTTAATGGTGGTAGCCCTCTTGTGTTAGCCCAAAGGGATGACATACTAGCTAGTGCTTTAAAAATTATTCCTTTTTCACTAGTGAGACAACTACTACTCCAATAGAACACATTCAAGGTGTGGCCAATATATGCTCTGTGTATAATATCATAGAAGACAATGTGTTTTTAGACTCCTAGCCACATCTTTGAAATAAAAAGCATTACAATGGTACAAAGGTTTGTAGCCTAATTCCATTCACAACTAGAATGATTTAGGTGAAAGGTTATGTGAAAAATTTGAGGACAAGAGAGATAACTTGTCCTTGGTCAAGTAGTTGGCAACAATTAAGAGGGCACCCCATGAATTCATGGAAGATTTTAACTTCAAATTTTAAAAGACTTGGGAGAGAATCCTTGCCTTGGTGAAGTCTTCTCCCAATCATGCCATCCTATACTATTTAAGGGATTTTAATAGTGATGTGGATGTTATGATATAGTCTATGGGTGGAGTGACCTTGCCAAATGTATATGAGATTGCCATTAGGGCAGAGAATTATCTAATACAAGTTGTGAAAATAGCTCCAAGGCCACCAATGCCTTTATTCCTAGAGTTTCTTCCTCAACAACCTACATTGGCTCCTATTCCAATTGCATCTACCAGTTAGCCATCTATTTTTCTTGCACTTCCAAATGAATTACATGAAGTTAAATATTTATTGAAATTTTTTGGTAATGAGTTAGTGACAATAAAGAGACAACAAGCTCAAAATAATAGATCTTACCAACCTCAAAATCAAAATTATCAGCAAAATAGAGTACCATACCAAGGAAAAAATCAATGGGATTATGCCAAGCCCTTGAATAGTGTAAATCCAACTAGTACCAGAATTTAAAAGGATCTTGTTCTAGTTCAAAATAACTTAGCTTAGGAACATGACTAGTGTTATTCATGAAATCAACCACATAATCAAAATTCTTTTCAAAATGGAGAGTTTGTGCAAGCTCTAGTGCTTCAAAATAAACCCTCAGCTTCATGACAATAGCTTGATGCAAACCAAGTAGCTTGCGGTAGTCAAGATCACATAATATGGGACTCTATATTAGTCAATTGGAATGAGGTAGATCTATGTGGTCTAAACCAATTAAGTGTTGATGTAGTAGCTCAAAATACAATATTAAAAAAAAGAGCGGTAGATAATGGTACATCTCCCATACCTGGTCAAGCATCAAAATCCCAACCTCCTCGAGCCACTATAGTTGTTGGAACTACATTTAGGAAAATTATGCTACAATGAAATCAAATTGTTTGTAAGAGTAACAAAGCACAAGAAAAAACACAAGTCATCCAAAAAGAAAAGTTGGACCTTACTATTCCAAAGGTTTCATCTAAGGTTGTTCCTCCTCCTTTCAATATAGTTGATCAAATGAAGAAGGCTAACCTGAATGTGACCATGTGGTAGGCTCTGTGCATTCCTTCTCAAAGGGATTTGATGCAACAAGCTATGGAAGGGCTCAAGAAACTAAATGATATGCCATCAAAAGAAGGAACTACTCCATCAACTAGCCTAGTGCAACCTAAGGAAGAGGGAAAATTAAGTAAAATCATTAAGCCACCCCTTTCTATTTGTCCTTAATTATTGGAGATCATATAGTACATAATTGTATGATTGATTTAGGGGTTGGCAACTATGTTATGCAAAAAAAGGTAGCTGATCTTCTTGGCATTAAGTATGAACTTGTGGCCAAGGGATTTGTACAATTGGATGGTACTAATCTAAAGACAGTGGGTGTTATTAAGGACCTAAAATTGACCTTGCATGCATGCCCTATTTGCACTATGTTGCAAGACATTATAGTCATTGACATCCTTGTCTTCTTTTCCATCTATTTGTCCAGAGAGTTCACCACTAAGATAGGTGGATATCTGTCTTTTGATTGGTCCCAGATGCTATTCAAGACCAGGTATGGTACCAAAGTTACCATGAAATTTGAACCAATTGCAAAAGATCATATTGAACCCTACACTCCTAGCCCCATGAATATGAATTCCACATTTCATGATCAAAATGAAGAGTGTACTATTCATGGACCTACCACTCTTTTGGAGGAGGTTCTTGATTGTTTGCTAGATGAATGGGTAAATGTATTTCTATTTAACCCACTCATTGAAATAGAGGATATCGATCTTGGAACTTACTATGTTCATGAATTGGATACTCCTATTACTAATCTCATAAAATATCAAGGAGATCTAAAGGGTTTGTGATAGATATTTTTGATGGCTCTAGAAACAAGAATGGTGCAGGTGTTGGTGTAATGCCGATATCTCCAAGTAAGAAGAAGTATTACTAATCTTTGAAACTTCAATTTAGTTGCACTAATAATGTGGTTGAAAATGAATCCCTCATTCAAGGTCTCCAATTTGCACAAAAAAGGAAAATAAAATTGTTGGTATTTGTAGATAGTGAATTAGTTGTCAATCAAATAAGAACTTAGAGCATAACCAAGAATAACCTGCTCAAATCCTACAAACATAGGGTTTGGGATTTGATTGAAGCTTTTGATGGATTTGGAATTCAAACTATCCCTAGAGGTATAAATAAGCATGTTGATAGACTTGTAGCAATTGGTGCTCAATTCGACATACCATCACATATTACAAGAAAGGAGCATTATATTAGGTATGTTGTAAGGCCAACTATTCTAGAAACCAAGTAAATTAGTAGGTCTTTTAAAATGATCAATAAATTGTCATTTTTCTTCAAGAAGAGGCATAATTTTTTCCTAAGAACTGGTCTAAGTTGCAAGGCCAATATGAAGATCAGATTATGTAGCTAAATAGATTTTTTTTTCTGAAAGGTCTCATCACTCTTGAGGCTGTCTTTAATTCAAATGAACAATTGAAGAAAAATAAAATGAAGCTAATTGCAAACAAGGGTGACTACAAGCCAGTTGCAATTACAAAAGGAAGATCTTTGAATCTGGGGAAGGTATGTTTTGAAGCTAAAAATGAAGCTTTCATTAAGCTTTGTTAGGTTTATGATGATGTGATTTCTTGGACCTATGAGGATTTAAAAGGTTTTGATCCTAACCTGGCCCATCACACTATTGAGTTAGACCCAGATGCTAAGCATGTAAGATAAAAAAAAAAAGACATATCAATCCTAGGATTAAGCCTATGATGAGGAAGGATTTGACTAAATTAATAGAGGCTAGGACCATGTTTCCAATCAAAAATTCTTCATGGGTGGCAAACTTAGTCCCTTTAAAAAAAAAGAATGGGGAAATAAGGCTTTTTGTTGACTTCTAAGACCTAAATAGAGCCTCCCTAAAGGATCACTATTATCTTCCCCCCATGGAGAAAATTCAACAAAAGGTTAGTGGTTTAGAAATATTTTCTTTCTTAGACAGATACTCAGGCTACAATTAGATTCTAGTCCAAGAATTGGATCAACATAAGATAACATGTACTACCAAATGGGGTACCTATACTTATTGCAAGATTCATTTTGGGTTAACCAATGTTGGTGCCACCTTTCAATGGGCCATGGACATGGTATTTCAAGGTGTATTCAATTTTTTTATGTTGGTCTACTTGGATGACATAACATTATTTTCAAAGCATGTAGGTGATCACTTCAACCACCTTGAACAAGTCTTCAAGAAGTGCAAAGAGTATGGTATTTCCCTAAATTTGAACAAGTGTGTCTTTGCCATTGACTAAGGAAAACCACTTTGACACATTGTTTCCAAAGATGTTTTGGTCATTGATCCAACGAGAGTGGAGTCCATCCTATCCATTCTACTCCCCAACCATAAAAAATGATTGCAAAGCTTCTTAGGAACAACAATTAATTTTGTGAGAAGATTCATTCCCCACCTTGCTGCTTTGGTAAAGCATCCCACCTCCATGTTAAAGAAAAATATGGTTTTCAGTTGGACCAAAGAAGGGAAAGATAGCTTTGAGGCTATCAAACAAGAAATTTCTTAGGATCCTACCATTTTCAATCCCAAATATGACAAGGACTTCATTCTTTACACTTTTGGAGGAGAAGCAAGCACATTAGTTGTCTTGACACAATTGAATAATGAAAATTTGGAGCAGCCCATTGCCTTCTTCATTGAAGGGATTAAAGATTATGAGACCAAGTATAGCTATGTTGTGAAGAATTTCCTTGCTATTTTTAGAGCATTGAAAAAATTCACACTTGTTCTCTAAAATTAGGATCCGGTTCATGGTTCCCCATGCTAGTATCAAAGAGTTTCTTTTGAGTGGAGATATGAGTGAAAAAGAGTTGGATGGGTCACTAAGGTTATGGATTAAGACATTGATATTAAGATAACCAAGCTTGTGAGAAGAAAGGGGTTGTGTGAACAACTTGTATTAGAATTCAGACTCCTATAGAGGCTTCACTTATCTTATAGGAGCACCAAGTACTCAACATTGACACTTAAAACAATTGGGTGAATGATATGACTACCTTTTTGTAAGAAGATAGATATCTTTCAGGTCTGGATAGGACCAAAAGAAGACATTTTAGATTGTAGTCTATTCCCTATGTTTTATAGATGGAACACTTTTTAAAAGAGACCTCAATGCAGTGTTGTTAAGATGTATTGAACAAAATCAAGTCAGTAGATTGTTAGAAGAATTCCATGATGTCTCATTAGGTGGTCATTTTTCTGTGAGGATCATTGCTACTAAAATAATTAGGGCTGGAAATTATTGGTTGATCCTATTTAATTATGCTCATAGATGGGTGAAGAATTGTAGGAAGTGTGCTTTCTTTTTTGGAAAGAAAAGGTCAGTTTCCCTTCCTCTCCATCTCATTCAGGTGGACCAACCATTTACACACTGGGGATTGGATTTTAATGGATAGAAAAGTCCACCATATAGCATTGGTAATAAATGGATTTTAGCAGCCACATACTACTTCACCAGGTCGACAAACGTAATTTCATTAAATAATGCTATTGAGACTTCAATTTTGCAATTCCTTGAGGGAATTGTGACTAGGTTTGGACCCCTTCCACCATCATATCTGATAATGCCAAAGATTTTGTTGGTACCCAAATCAGTGATTAGGTAGTTAGGCATGGTGTACATTTGAGAATAATCAAATTATTACCCTCTTGGTAATGGCATGGCTGAGTCTTCAAACAAAAACCTCATCAAGATAATTAAAAGGACTATTGAGGATAATCAAAGGCTTTGGCATGGAAAACTAAAGGTATCCCTTTGGAATGACAAGATCACTCCCAAGAAATATATTAGAGATTACCCTTTCATGTTGGTTTATGGAAGGCAAGCAAGGCTACCATTATCACCAGAGTTTCCTTCTCTTGAGTTGGGACATTCGTTGGAATTTACATAAAATGATGTCATGATAGTGAGGTTAGCAGAGCTAATGAAGTTAGAAGAGACTAGGAACAAGGCTATGTAGGCCCTTGAGACTCACCAAGCATAGATTAAGAGAGATTTTGACAAGTAATTTATCCATAGAATGTTCTAGGAGGGATATTTGGTGCTAAAGTGGGATACAGACAAAGCCAAAGTTGGAAGACATACCAAATTTGATGCCATTTGGAGAGGTCCATATGTCATCACCAGTTGTAAGGAGGCCAATATATTCCATCTCTCCAAGTTGGATGGTGAGGTTCTCCCAATTCTAATTAATCGAATTCATTTCAAACCTTATTTCTATAGGGCTTTGAAATTTCATGTACATATTAGCTTAGTTGTTTCTTTTCCAAGAAGTGTTGCTACACACTCTACATTCTCCTTAAGGGAATGCATGATCTAGTTGTTTTATTTTCCTCTAAGTGCAAGCCTGCACATGTTGTTTTGTTATGTTTCTTTTTTAAGGAAAGCTATCTATTACAAATTACCCTTATGGATCTATTCCCAATGGACTGATAGGGCACCTAGATTCCATGATTAGCAAGCAATCATCCTACATAAATCACCAAAATGTTGTCACTTTTTGTCTCCCATTTCATTTCCCATCAATTATAGCCAATCTAAGAAATTTTAATGGGTTTATCATGCTCAAGTATCCCTTTGGTTGTTGTTTTATCCCTTTTCCAAACTTCATGCAAATAGCCATTTTAAAAAATATAAAAAAATGGCTAATTCCTCCTCTTTCTTCTTTTGGTCTTGTTGGAACTTCGGGTCCCGAAAGGACATTTGGACCAAGTCCAAATGTTCATTTTCTTTCTCGATCCCACTTCTTCTTTGGTCTCATCATAACTTTAAGTCCTAAAAGTTCATGTCGCTTGGTCCTATCAAAACTTTGAGTCTTGAAAGGACATTATCCAAATGTCTGTTTCATTCTCGATCCCTACTTCTTCTTTGATCCCTTTGGAAATTTAAGTCCTAAAAGTTCTTGTTGCCCCAAGTTCTCGTCACCAAGTTCCTGTCAAAACTTCATGCCCCGAAAGGACATTTGGACCAAGTCCAAAAGTTCATTTTTGTTCCCGATCCCAACTTCTTTGGTCTCATCAAAACTTTAAGTCCCCAAAGTCTTGTCACCAAGTTCCTATTGCCTTGGTCTTTTTAGAACTTCAGGTATCGTAAGGACATTTTGACCAAGTCAAAATGCTCATTTTTGTTCTTGATCCTTGCTTCTTCTTTGGTCCCATCCAAACTTTAAGTCTTGAATGTTCTTGTCGCCAAGTTCCTTTCACCTTGAGTTCCTATCACCTTGGTCCTGTCAAAGTTTTGGGTCCCAAAAGGACATTGGACCAAGTCCAAATGTTCATTTTTTTTCTTGATCTACGCTTCCTCCCTTGTCTTGTTGAGACTTCAAGTCCTAAAAGGACATTTGGACCAACGTCCAAAAGTCTATTTTTCACTCCTTTTTCCTATTCCTATCACCTTTAGTCCTTTCAAGGCTTTGGACCCCACACAAACTTTTGGACAATCCCAAAATATTTTCATGTTTCAACCCAGAAACTACCATTAATGTTGCAACAACTTCCCAAACTACCAAATCTAATTCTTGGAGCTACAAGAATGATTTAAATAGATTTTCTACCAACTCTAGGTGGATAAAGTGGCACCCATGCTTCATTTATGTTTTGTAGACCACTTTTTTTTATCAGAGGGTCATCCCTAGGTGTGATTTTATTACAAATTTTGTGGTAGTTTATGTACTTTATCCATGGATTCATCATTGTGGAAGCATGACTATGATGTTAGGAGCATTTTGGAGGACTTTCAACTTATGATTTGAATGGACACATGTTTGCACCTAATTTGTAGGGGTTTTGGATAGGGTTCCTTACACAGTCACATGCCCTATCTCTCTCCTATGACCTACAAATGATATAAGGCACTTTTGCACTCATTGTAATTGTTCTTCCCTTGATTTTATCTATCAAACTTATGCAACCTTTGCATTCTACAACTATAAAACTAGATTTCATTCCTATGTGTTAATAAAATCACCATTTTTACCTCTTGTCAAGGCTTAAATCTTGTGTAACTTTTGATAACTCTATTCATGCATGAACTTTCATTATTTTTACAAGTTGTATAATTGTGCTAATTTGTTGTAAGTGTTAATTGTGGGTAATCTACACTCCTTTTAGGATCTTTCAAACCTAGCCTTCATGTTCTCTTATAAATTTTGTAAAATAGAGAATTGTATGAGTTTCTTCAATGGTTTTGTTGATACTTTGTTCAATCAAAGGCAGGAAGACACATATTCAATCTTGGTGCATCATCATATTTATAATTTGTTGCATCCTCTTCTCCCTTTTCCTTCTATAGTTTGATAGATTATGATTAGTGTAGAGTTATCCAGTGTTGGGTTAGACTAGTATTGTTGCACCTAGTTTTGAGAGGAAGTAAACGTTCTCTGGAGATCTGAACTCATCTGCAAGGTTCCACACCTTGAGTTTAGATCCATTGTGGCGTTGGAATGTTGAAACCCATGTTGTGTTTATCATGAGTTTAATGTGGGGCTGGTATTGTTATAGTTGTGTAATGAATATTTTGAACATTATGATAAATCAACAATATGCATTTGGACCATTCAATTTATCTCAAGACTTTTTTCAATGAAATCAATATATAAAATTGATATATCATTGTAAGGGAATATTTTTTTAGTCCCTATTGAAAGCAAGGATACTATAGTCTTCAGTATTATTGAAATGTTGTACTTTTCTTTTTTGATGCGAGGAGAAAAATTAATCCATTTCTCTAATGTTATTTTTTCCCTTTCTTTCAAAAATAGTTTATTTCTATCATTTTGATTGGTAAGATTTTTAAAATTTTGATTAAAAATATATAACCAATCAAATGACATGTAACAAAAAATTAAACCCAAGTTCTAATTTTTATATGTATGTATATTACACCCAAATTTCTTGCAAAAAAATCATACTCAAAGCTTTGGAATAAGGTGTGGACATGCATCAAAGCATAAAGGATAGAGTTATTTCATTAGGTGTTGTAGTTGGCATTGACTTGCTAGACATGAAAAAAGAATGTGGAGACATGCACAAGGCTCAAATGAGTATCAGAAAATTGTACATAAGCACATTTTTGGACCTCCCTTTCATAATTATTAGTAGAAAATACATTTTCTTCAAGCTCTATCATTGTATTGATAGGTATAAACTATACCAAGGAGTAACATTGTGTTTAATTTTTTTATGTTGTTTAGCTCTCAATATGTACACCAATAGTATACATATCATTATTACTTATCTTGAACAACATGAAGGTTGTAATAAGAGGTGAAACTCTTTTGTAATCACATTTTCAATAATTCATTTTTTGAATATGTTTAGTTAAATAGTTTGCATGTTGACTTTGTAAAAGATAAAAATTTAGTTCATAGAAAAATTCAAACCTATAATTGGTTTGTCAATACAACTAGTAATAACTAGTTAGGATATTATCATTACAATAGTATTTTACAAAGGTAGGTACTAATAAAAATAATCATTAGTAAACTTTGGTGTGCTATTTTATTGTAAAGATTTTTTTATGTGGTTTCTAGTGAGAGAAGGTGAACTTGTTCTAGGTTCATGTTGATAGTGGACTAGAAAATAACCAGAGTTAGTTGCAGTGACCTATAACAAGTTCATAATGTCATGTACTATATAAGATCTAGGTTGCTCACCACATTTTAGCATGTAATTACATCCAATTTCAAACACAACTATCATAAAACATCATCATTATCTTCCTTTCTATTATTATTCTATCATTTTATTATTTACTAACATCATTTTATAACAAATATTTCTATCTTCTATCATTCATTTTCATCCATGTGTCATAATCAAAAGAATAAAAAATAAAAGCATATAATTTTAACCATCTATCTATGCATGATTATCACATAAAATATACATCCATAAATCATAACACATGCATCCATCATAAATAATGATCTATAAGAATAAATCATAAGACATCCATATATATATAAATTCATCATATGAGACAATCCATGAATCATTCCAAGAATCAAATATTATAATTGAATGTATGTACATCATCTCAAAAATATAAAATGGCACATGGATTCATCAAAGTCTATCATATGCTATGACTAGTCATACATGATTGTTGATATCCTCCTCTCCAATCTATGGCCTAACTAATGGTCTTGGTGATGTTGGTGGTTGTAGTTTCTTGTTAACCATGTTGGGTCCCAAAACCATGCCCCAAAATCCTAGAACTCAACTATTTGGGTAGGGGTTTCTCCAAGATAGAAAAATTAGGGTTCATCCATATATTATGGAGGGTTAAAGGAAAATTGGTGAGAGTGGGTAGTCTCCCATTTTCTTTGGGTTCATCTTAAACTTAGGAGGGTGTTTGTAGAGGTATTCCTTAGTAGAAATTCAAATAAAATAGAATGAATAACTAATGCACTTCACATCAACTATACCAAAATATGATGTTACCCTTAATAATTTTCATTAGACTAAGCTCAACTAGTTATAGTAAAGCCTCTTTATAAAACTAATGAATACCTTGCACATGTATTTGTAGATAAAATAATATAAAAATCCCTTGAAATAATTTCAATTATGTTACCATAGGCATCATTCGATCATAAATACAGTAAACATGACTTATTCAATGGTTTAAAAATTAGGTTTTACTTAAGGGTTTCCCTGGTTTATGATATTTAATCATGGACACCATATATGGATCCTAAAATTACTTCTTGTACTAACTAGTGATTGATTTGTATGATTTTAGTGTGAGTGGAGGATCAAATCCTTCACGTCCAATGCATTATTAGGCTGTAGAGTAGCATTCAACCATCACAAGAAAAACACAACAATTAACAATAAAGATATAATGCATACAAATGAAATCTACTTAGTTATCCTTCTCTCAAATAATTGGTATCCATTCATAACAGTAAAAATACTATCACATCCAATATAATGCAATACATTAGAGTGTTGCAACACTCTTCAAATACTTGATATAATCACACTAACAACTATTTTGAGAGAACATTTACAAATAATAGGGTCTCTCATACCTATATGCCTTGAAACTCTCGAAAATACCAACAAATATCCAAGGAGACATGCAATTACATACATATGCTATAAAATCTATCTATTTGTAACTTAGAGAGAAAATCTAATGGTGGCTGTACTTTCAAAATTTGAAACCATAGATATTATTGCATTACATAGTAGCTTGAAAAATTCAAATACCAACACCAAAATGAAAGGAAACATATAACAAACAATTCCATTGATAGCATAAAAAACATGATCCAACCAGCTGAAAAAGAAGACCATCATGACTAGTACGTAGTAAGGGATGACTAGGTAAGAGAAAGAAAATCTCCTAAAAATTGTGGAACAAATTACACTCATGAACAATCTCGAAGGTCCATTGGTACCACAAGAACAACTTATAAATTCAATCCCTTGATGCATAATATCTCTAGTGTAGAAAATCAAAGGTAAGGGTGACAAGATTTGAGAGATGGAGATGAAATAATGGATACCATTAAATGCAATTAGCACTCCAATTATTTCACTAAACACATTAATGCAATTTAAAATTCTATTGCCTACACAAATAATTCATGTCCATGTCAAATCCATCCTTAGGTCAAACAAATACTATTGTAAATTCAATTATGGTAGTTGGAGTAGTTTAAATGTTCATTAATGGAATTCCATGAGTAATTATAAAAAAATAGCTCTAAAGTGAATTCAAAATGAAGTGCAATAATGTAGTGAAGTCTTACAAAGGGAAGGTGTAGTATGATAGTAAAATCTTATAGAAGAGAAACTACTAGAAATAAAAAAAAGTAATAGCTAGACAATATTTAAAAGATCCTAGAAAAATTTAACACATAAATAGGCACACAAAGGGAAATGGAGAACAACATATTAGGAAAAATAAATCATGGAAACCCATAGGAAATATCTCAAATTGATATATGGAATGGGAAAAATAAAATCTAAGTGCATTGAGGTAAGGGGACTCATGCAAAAGAGGGAAAAGTGGGGTTGAGTTCCAAAAGATTGATTGTGATATACCTAAATCCCCTAAGAAAACACTCAAGTAATCTAAAAGTGAGGTCTCTCTTTACTCTCCCAACACAAAAAACATATAGTTATATTTAATATTATGTCTCTTGTATCCCATGTTGTGCATCTCTCAAATCCCTCATCACATTTGCTAATGCTTAGGACATGCTTTGTGAACACAACAACCTCTAGCTTGGTCTCTCACCCACAACCACTAATTGTTTGCTTGTGCAACATCTAATAGATCCTATAACCTATCTCCCTCTTCCTCGAGTCTATCTATCCCCTATATTATTTGCATTACCACATCAGGCTCTACCTAAGTGACATCTAATATGGCTTGAAGACTATGACACTCTATCTTTAGAGGATCCCTCTACTATACTACACCTACAAAATATTTTCATACATTCTTTCTATGGTATCCCCTTCCTATGTTGACCTTGGTGGCCTATCCTTTGATACCTCTACCTAATTAAGTACATCCTATATAGGGATATATTTTTCATCCCCTCAATCATCTCCTCCTCTATCTCCCTTTGCTAGTGTTGCTACCATTTTCATTGCCAAATTTCCAATGCACTCTCCCACCTCCTTGCTACTATTGATGCCATTGGTATCTTAATACTAACTAAATAGTGGCCCCCAAAGCCTCAAATATTGGCTTATACAATATTTTCAACTACTTGGGCCTAATGCCTACCAACCAAGCCTCATATCTAACCACTATCCTAGAATCTACAACATTTCCCTGCTCATCTCGCTATATTGGTGACAACAGAACAGAATTGGAAGTTGTCTTCTACTTATCCACCCATGGTCCCTAGTGTATAATATCTCTCACCATCAATACCTAGACATGTGGTGGGGTAGGGATATCCTACTATAGCCTAAATTACTTCATTACCCTATTAGGCCTATATTACTTAATGATATATAGTCACATCACCTGATGATATAGCATAATGTTTACATGAAAATCAAAGAAAAATGATCTTATATCCCCAAACATACATGGCCGTATATGACCTTCGTGTGATATCTGCTACCACAAGCTCAAAATGACCCAATTGTAATAACCAATCTCTCCTAAATTTCTTTGTTGACCACTCTTCACAATCCTCTACCCATACATTGTTGGCTCATTTGGTAATTGCTTCACTTGCACCCCCTCAATCTAGTTGATTGCAATGTACTCCTAAGATCATATCTATAATAGTGTTGAAGCCCAATACTTTGACTATCCTAATACACTACTAAGTTTAGATACATGTATAAGTGTGCTAACATGGATAGAGCCCATGCAAATAATGTCCCTATCTCCACCATGTCTACTACCATATCCATGAACATCACCATGAGAACCTATGGAACTTGTTAGGTAGCAACATTCCTTTGACAATTTCTATTAATAGAAAGGGTACTCAATATACCTGATCCAAACATGCATTGATGTCTAAGGCCATCCATGCATGGGAAAATACCCCATCCCTAATAGCCATCCTAAAGATCCTTGCATATCCATCACTTGCTAGTAAACCTTAATCCCATGAATTAGGATTTGTAGAATCCTCCATGTATCCTCTAAAATCACCATCATATCCCCTATAAGGAGCTAAAAAATACCATCTTTGAATACCATTACTCAACTAACACTATGAACAACACCTTTTCTACCCTGATCTCTGACATATGTGCTAGGTAGCTCAATCTCACTACTTCTATCAAACCCTAGTCATCCTCCTCAAAGCTCTACATTAACCCTAACACTATATATCAGCTCTTTTCTATGGAAAGAAGGTGATTAAGAAACTTACTGTGTTCAAGGTCTATTTTTGAGGTATCCATCCAACTACACAATCCTTAAGGATGGGGAGAATTTCATTAGCAACGAAGTCATATATTCATAAATTTTTTAAATGCTCATAGAATGTTTGTAAAATGGCATCATGGTTGGTATGGATGTAGCCATCAATAGATTTAATGGTAAAGATATACTATTTTTATATTTGTGCTACAAATATTGAAAGATTTTTTTTTTCCACAGTCCCTCTCTTTGATCCATTGGAGTTGAGCATGCACTTGGGCACCTTTTCCTTTGTAAGAAACCAATTTTCGTAGAGAATTCTAGGTATTCATAACTAATTGTTGCACAAAATATATTTTGTGAATTTAAATCTACGAGAGATTGACCATGTTAAAGCTATCCTTTGAGATATTTTTCAAGTTTACATCACCTTGCAATATCCTATCTTCTATAATCATGAAGAAACGAAGTGAAAAAGCAATGGTTCTCTCCCTCCAACTGATCTATCTATCTTGTTGAGGTTTTGGTTCAGAGTTACAAGGGGCAACTAAATTGACAATATAATCCTGGTTCTTTAGATGGGAGACATTTAATTTAAAAGGTAGATCATAAAATAGGGAAGTGTGCTTCAAGAGATCGAGCATGGTAAAATCACCATCATCTATGTTGATGCAAACTTCATTAGCACAACCATTGAGATCATGAGACACTTCAGATGAAATAAATTGATCAAATTATCTTGCTATTTTTATTTATTCTTCCTCAATCAATGGAATAACATCTGGTGAACTTATTGAAACACTCTCTACATGAGAAAGACAACAAGTCTTACAGAAAATAAATAGGTTCTCATATGCATCCACATGATCACTATCTTCACACTCTTTAAAGGCAAGGCATTCAAATTGAAATTCATTTGCTAAACTAGAATTTATTTCATCAATCTTATCACTAGGTATAGCCATATCTATGTCACTCTAATGCAAAAAATATAAAAATCTTCATTATCAATGATAGGGACAAAAAGGGAAATACATCAAACAAGAAACTAATTTCTAGTTCACCCTTGATATTGTAAACATGTACATACCTCATGTAATGAATTTCATGAACTGATTCACTTCACTATTCAGTTGTGCACACATCTTCCTCTTTTTTGATACATGTCGTTTCTAGTGGTTGAGACATAAATCATTGTGCCTCGTTATTTAATTTTTCTCCCTTTATAACTTTAAGTTCATAAGCTACTAGCAATTCTTTCTTCTTTACTACTCACTATTACAGTAGATATTTCTTTCTCTTTGTCACCTTCTTCATAACACTACTACCACCAATGTTATTTTCTACCCATTGTGGTTTCTTATTTTTTCACATGGAATTTTCCATTGATGTAGCAAGAATATCATTATTAGTACAAACACATGTTCATATTTCAACTAATATTCATTTATTACTTGCACCACTACTAAATTTGGCTAGGATTTCACATAATCACATGGTATCTTGGACTGTAGGGATGGTTGGGTGAGTTCCTTTGGGTGTTTTGTGTTGTGATCAAGAAACTCATGTTGTTATTCATCAACACTACATATTTTGAAAGCACACATCAACTACATCATAATCACTATATTTATCTTCTCCATCCATGGAGCTATATCTTGATGCATCATCCTGATCAATAGTATTGTGAAAAATTATACTCATGAGGAAGATCTTCCCTCTACTCACTAAAAGGGCCTTTAGATTATCGAGGGTGGCAAGTTGAGCCTCCTACAACCTAGTGTCTGCAAGAATTTGTTGATGCTCTTGTTTAAGATGATACAACACCTTATGATGTTCAATTTCTTCATTATACGACATCTTGGGAGGGAGAGAACATTGGAAAATATCATATGTTTCTATATCTTGATAACTCATGCCATTTTTTTTGTGTTATAATATTTATCCATCGTCATCTTAACAAGAATCATATTGATTGTTTTCAATTCAACCTATTTTTTCTCAAAAACTACCATTTGTTTCTATGTCTCCATTTGAGCTAACAATTTATCAACTTCATCAATACAATCACATGATGTGTTGGGGGAAGGGGAAGACTGGTAATCATGATATGCATTACAATATATATCCACATCTCTTCTACCAACCATCATATCATTTCTGTCTTCATAATAAATCCTAGAAATTTGTCTATATTTATTGATTATTCTACTACTACTTGAATCCTTAGAAGTATACAAGTGTTGATTTATAAAATTAATTAACAAATAATTTCTATTTTCATAACAAAATTTTGAAACTAGATAGGTAGGTACAAATGACTTCATTACTATGAACTTCCAAATATGGATGTCTTCTTACATTGGTGGAAGTTTCATTTTTCCCTTGTTGATATATGGGTTACCTTGTTCTTTCCATCAAAGGGTCTTTTGTTTTATTTCTTGATTGCTAGGTTGACTGAAATAGAGTCATCACTCTTCACTTAGAAGAGACAAAATATTTTCTAGAAACTAAAACTTCATTTACTAGAATAGAAAAATTCTCTGATTTGAGTTGCAGAGGTTTGCAAAATAAAACTAAAAGATTGTCCATGACAACGATGCCATTTTTTTGTCCTAGAACTGTTGCTCCAGTTCCTAGAACAAAATCACACTCATAAGGCTAGGTTTTTCACCATACAAGTGAAATTAGCTCATTAGTAGATTGTAGAGGGTTGAAGGTCAACTTAACGAGAGTGAGTTATCTCTCCTACGCTTAGAGCTTAACTTATACTTAGGAGGGTGTTCCTATGGGTATACCTTAACAAGAATAAAAATCGCACAAAATATAGAATCACAAAACGTCTGCAAACCAAACCCAATTGTATTCTTAACCCCAAACATTATCACTAGGTCAAGAAAAATTGGTTGCATATAACCCCTAGATAGTTGATAATGATGTGCAATCATAACTTGCACAAAATGATTTTTTTGAAGCTCACTAAATATGGATCTGTGGTTACATCACAAGGTTATGAATGTACATAAGGACTAACTTGTAGACACTTAAAAATGTCTTGAATGATATCATGCACTTGAATTAGGTATACTAACATCATTTCCTCCTAAAACCCATCCTCTTTTTGCTTAATTAATTAAATTGGCCCAACTATTTAATTAATTTCATCATTTGCATCTATTAACCTAATTAATCTAATCGGGTTAATTCACCCCCTTTCATGCTAACATTTCATCTTATTAAATTAAACACATCAAGTTGTTTAATTTAAATCCCCAAGTCCTCTTATTTAATTAAATAACCCTAAATTATTTAATTAAATGTCATATCATATCTCCCCTTTTCATTAAATCATTTTATTTAATGAATATCATATAATTCTTCTAAAATTGCATAATTAACATTGTTTTAATTATTCAATTACTAATAAATCTAATTCCCCCACTTCCAAGGGAATATTCCTCCTTTGCACATTCCTTCAAAAGGAATATTCCCATGGAATATTCCTTCCCCTTTTGCACAATTAAACTTTGTTTTAATTTGCTAAATGTCTATTTCTCTCACCCATGAGAATATTCCAAAGAATATTTTCTCTCATCACTCATTTGAAAAAGGGGAATATTCCTTTTCTGCAACAAACTTACTTGACTTCTTGTGCAAGTTAACTTGTGACCTCTTGTGCAAGTTAAAAGTGTGTTTATTTGGACAAAGGTGAACCCTTGAATAAATTTCATCACTGATCCTCATCCATTGATGAGAATCCATGATCCATGCCTCCAACTTCCTTCATCCTTGATCGTTTATTAACCTTTTTGATCTCAACCCTCCATTTCTCATTTGCTTTCTTATAAATAGGTCACTATTTGGAGACAAATGGATCCATCTTTTAACATCAAACTTATGCTATTAAAATCATTTGCACTTGCACTTACATTTAACATCATTTTAGTTAAATTACTTGCATAATAGATTAACTTCCATTAATGGCTTCCATCCATTTAGCTTATTTGATAATTAGGGTTTAAATATTTTTAGCTTAAAACTCATTTAGATTAGGCTTGCATATACCCATAGCAGTTAAAATAGCTTGCATCATGTTCATTTAGCTTTTAATCATGTTTCATCTCACATTTCTTATCAGTTTCATCCGTTCTCTTCTATAAAACTAATTGGAACAAGCTCATTTATCCATCAGATTGGGAATGGGTTGTCGTTCCACATCACCGTGACACCACTCCCCTAATAGGATAAGTTTCAATGGATTAGAGTAGGAATTTTAAAAGCTTTCGTAGTTTGGCAAGTTAGTTTTGATAGATGTTTAGTTTAGTTTATTTTGAATTATTTCTATTGGATCAATGTTTAATGGCACAATTATGCTTTGATTCTTCATGGATCAACTGTAGTCAACCCATACTAATCCGCCGGTCACATAACTAATCCTATACTAATGATTTGTTTTCTAAATGGTGTGAGATTGGTGAGACGGACTAGAGATCGGTGCCTTATTCATTGGTCTATAGAGTCATAGATAAAGAAAAGAAACAATGAAGAAAATATAGAAAACTCGATCTAGGGAAATATGCCATCAAATTACAAGCATTGCATAAAGAGCACACTTATTAATCTAAATTGAAATGCATAAATCCATATGTGATCAACAAATTATTATTACAAAGTTAATAATATATTTAAATTCTATCACATTATCAAATGTTCATTACTTTTATGTCAACAAATGTGACAAGGGGAAACCATTATAAAATTGAATATTTTCCAAGAGAAATACATACAACATGGAGACATACTTTCTGTAATGTTGATACACTTTATCCTTCATCACTAATTCACTTCCTTTCTACAACTAGACATGACATGGTTGAAACCCTAGATAAATCCTTGCAATTGCATATCCTCTAGACACCACGAATAGAGCAAGACTCTTGGAAAATTCCTCAAAATCACCTTTAACAACAACATGGCGTTAACCATAATCACTGCATTGTTCATAATTTCAAAACTCATAGCTTAGGTCTTCTCCCACTCAAAATGTACACTACAAATGGAAGGAGGAAATCTACAATAAATTTAGGTAGATAGGAAAAATGGTTCCATTATTTTGAGTAGGTTTATTGGATGAAAAGAGAGACACACACAACACTTTTTCCTTATATTTGAGCCATCACACATTGTAAAAAAACATTGCAGGATCTTGCTCTTCCCTCTTCTAGTGTTTTTACACCAAACATGAACCTCCACAACCCACTTGCAACCATCTTCTTTCTTTTTTGGTTGTTACACATCCAATAGGAACCAACAAAATCTTCACCTTCTCCCTCCACTTCCTTTTATCTTCAATTGCACTATCAAGCATTCTTGTTGTGGGTTTCATGGGAACCAACAACCAATGAATATTGGTTCCTATAAAACCTTTGAGCAACTTATTTTATTTTTACAAGGGTTACAAATTTTGTTGGAGGTTCCATAGGAACCAAGAATCATTGATTCTTGAAGCCTATGAAATATCCAACCTTTCTTACTTAGCAACCTTTTGAATTTTCATAGTTTTAGGAATTGATTGAAGTACATGGGAGGGGAACACAACCAAAAACACACTTTGAAATGATGACCCTTATGGGATTTCTCATATTGGATATTGATGAAGGATCATACTCCATAGGCATATAAAAGGAAGAGACTCAAGAAAAAAAAGACAATGGGAAATTGAGTCCCAACACACCCTATTGGGACCTAACATTATATTTTCTAAGTCTTGTGTCTCTTTAGTTTCCTTGACAATACTTTTCCCATTATTAATAATCTATCAAAAAATTCCTTAAGTGGGCCACTTTGGTCAATTTGTGCCTAAGTTTTATGTTTTGGACCTCCTCATCTCTTTTTAATGTGTCTAAATTTCTAAGCTTAAAAAAAAAATCAAAGTGGAAAGGTGTTGTGATTAGTTTCTTGCCTTGAGTGGGTTTTCAATTTTTCTCATGTTGATGTACCCAATTACATTTTCCTTTAGTTGGACCTAATTCACCACATCTCTAAGCTTCTTTTTCCCCTATAAGATTTTATCATTCCCCTCACCTTGGTCTCTTTTACCCCCTTTCCCTATCTCCCCATTCCATAAAAAATTTCCATGTCTTACTTGCTAGTGTTTGAAGTTTTCTTATACCATCATTCATCCCTTTTTATCCCTTTTTCTCTGATTTCATGATTTTCTTGACTTCGTGAGATTTTAGGTTTTTTCTTCCCTCCTTTCACTTCCCTCCAAAGGACATTGTTTCCTTGATCCTCAACCCCCATAATATTAATTTTCTCCGAGTCTTTCTCTTGGCTATATCACGGGCTCCTAGAATTTTTTCTATCATCATACCAAAAGAGAATTTGGTATCTTAAATCTTCAATACCTACCACCCTGGTAGGTTTTAATTATTCTTTCTCTTTGCTCCTTTGCTATCAAGTATTCTATATCCTTAATTAATGATGGTATTATATATGCTAAAATTTTGACCCTCGATTTTCCTTAGTATAAAATTATTCATGGGATTTTGGATTGATTCCTCCTCGACTTTGAAGTTTCATCAATTATTCCTAAAGTTGATCCCCACTTTCCGAATTCCTTTACATTTTCAAATCCCTAGAAATTTTTAATCCCTACTCATTGATAATATTTGATATTCAATTCTCTTGAATCCAAATCCCCACTCCCTTTACTACTCATAGGCTTTCAAATTTCTTCATTTCCCATTGCCAAATTGCATTTAGTATTCCGAGATCCCACTCATATTCCTACTAATTATTTCTCCATTGGAAAACAAATCTTCATTTCTCCATTCACCTTTTCTTCCCTCACATCAGGTATTCAAAGAGCTTGATCCTTGATCCTCTACTCATACATTCCCCCATGGATATTTGGAGTTTTTCATGCCTTTCTAATGCATTTTTTTTGTGAGGTATTCTAACTCTTATTACCTAGTCCTTATTGCATTTATCATCCCTTTGACATGTAACTCCTTGAACCTTGGATGCTAGAATTTTAAGCTTATTATTATTATGCACCATTCAAGCACTAAAACCCCTACATTCTTATTGACTAAATGCCAAGTAGCACCTAGATTTATAAAACTTTCCATGATGCCTTTAATTCTTAGAATTTATTATGATGAAGTTGTACAACTACCTAGATTCCACCAAAATGATTTAAAACTCCATAAATGCATGAATTCAATCACAAAGCCATATGAAGATGATAATGATGAATGTGGGAAACTTGAATACAACAATGAACCCTAGCTATTAGCAACCTATAACCAAGCACATGGTTACTTCTTTGGGTTCTCGAAAAAAAAATTTGTTTCTCAAGGGAGTTCAAGAATAAATCTAAGATTTTATGATAGAAGGGTGTGTTGGTGCATTCAATGCTTTGAATAGTATGCTATCCTTTTGAATCCTATTGATACAAGTATAATGTAGTGTAATTGAAATATTGTAAATACAAGGATGAAATATGCAACAAGGGTTGGTCATTCCACTATATTCTTGGCTACAAGTCTCTTCTAGATCATTCTAGAGTTTTAATATTTAGAAGTTTGCTTTACAAGTAAAAATATCACATGTTGTAACTTATAGGAGGGATTTCAAAAGAATGTATGTGAGTAACTAAATATCTCCAAGGTAAATCATAATAATTTAGGAAAATATTTAAACCTAGCTTTGGGTTTTCTTTTACCAAATTTGTTGGTATGAATGTAATGAGAATTAGATGAAAGTTTGAGAACATTTTAAAGCATTACAAGACTTCCCATCCCAACTTATAGTGATTAATTTCATTTTCTCAATCCCCACTCTCTGGTTCCACTTTCTCTAGTATAGGGTAATCAAATTATTTGATCCCTACTTCTCCTTCACCACCATTCAAGTAGCCTTCAATCTTTTTAATTTCCTTCTCTCCAAATTGCATCAAGTATCTAGTTGTTTTGAAACCTTGTCCCCTTCCTAATTTCCTTCCTTAGGTCTTTAAGGTTTTCCCTACCAACATTCTTTTATAACATTATTTGAATTTAGCCCCCAAAACCTTGAATCCTAAGGTTCTTTTATTCTATTTCCTCAAGCCCATGTACCTTTTCTCCCTAGAAATCCTTCTTCCTAGCCCTTGAATCATAGTCCTTCTTGGTATCTTGTGATCCATTTGGATTCACATTTACCAAACTCTCATATGTGGGCCTCATAATTACTTTTTGACATCTATGTTCAAGGATACATTTGAATGAAAACCTATTGCTAAAAATTGAGACTCCACCTATCTCCACCCATGACACAAGTACACCATTAGTATTTATATGTGTGTATGGTGGAGATATGAAATTGCATTAATGTTACCGAAATGGATTCGAACTCCTTAAAGGAATGAATCCAATTGTAAAGAAACGCGTTGATAATAAAAATAAGGTATGAACCACATAGATTCCTAAATAAAATACTATTTGTAAGTCTACAAATAAAGTAGCGAACCACTCTTACGATGGTGAAAATGTTGTTCTTGTTTCTCTAGTTACCCTACATTGAATCCAAGAGAGATTTTCTCTATAGGTGGATGTCTTGGTGCATTTGATGTTTTGACAAGAAAGGGAACCTTGTAATCCACATAAATTCTACTAATGATACTAAGAGAGACACAAAATGCTATAAACATACGAACCCAAGATGTAATAAGGTTTAAGGTTATTGAGCCAACTTTTTGGTAGTATAGTGTTTTAGATTTTTTTGGGGCATCATGTAATGCAAGATTGGTTTGCAAGGGGATTATATATACATTTCAAAACATAAGAAGGGTAATCAATGAACATAATGTACATAAATGAATGTCTACATGATAGTTTACATAATGATTTAGATGGATGCTCAAACCTAGTTGTGGATCCTCTCATGCCACATTTACTAGTATGCATATAATAGGGGTTAGGTAAATGTATGATAACTTGTAATGCATTACAAAGATTTTGTAATTGTCTTTCCTTTGTTTCATGTAAATTATTACAAAATCGTTATGGATGATTAAGTGTTTTTAGTTGCATGAAATGCTATTTATGATTTGTATGTACACACATATTTGGTTCCATTTATGCTCTATAGGAATTTTCTCCTCTTCCTTGTTGATTGTGATTGTTTTGGCCAATGGAGTGGGCACTAGTTTGGTTGGTGAAAGGCTAACTGTATTTTAATTTTAATCTCATTATCTTAGTAGTTTAGAAGTAGATTAGAGTTCTACACAATTTGATGATTCAATACTCCAACTTAGGGATATTCTAAGTGAGGATACATTGTTGAGATTGTTAGAAAATTATGTCATATGCCTACATCTTGCACTTATGTATAAAATATTAAGTGGATTCACTTGTGAGGATATAATATTGTTGTCATCTTTAGGTGCATATAAAAGGATGGAGTTATTACCTTTAGGATAGGTCCTACAAGCAACTAGCAAGTCTCTAACCTATTGAAAAATCTTGGGGTCAAGTGTACATTGGGTATAACTTATATTAGTTCACTTATGTTAATAATTCATTTAATATATGTCCTATTGAAGATATCTTTAGGAACATCTTTATGGGTTTAGCTAATCCCAAAGTGAAGGAGAAAATACCCATTCTTACAAAATGACCTTTAGTCATCCATACTTCATCGATGAGTCCATACCCTAACCTCTTGAAGGCAACTCCCCAGCCATGAGCATAGGTTAATATTTTAGGATTTTTAGAACTATGATTTTGGGACCAAACACTTGATATTATTCTATGGCCCATATCATTTTGTTCTATATTTTCATGACTTAATTTCATATCTTCTATAAATTCACATATTAAATTAAGAATTACTTAAATTACCTATATATTTCAATCTCCTTTCCTACAATGTATAAATTATAAATAATTAGTTTAAAAAATTAAGATACTTATCTATTAATATATTTTATACTTAAATTTATGATTTTAATTTACCTTTCTTAAAAAAATAATTTTATTTTATCTTAATAATTTATTTTAAATTAATATTTTTTTAGTTTATGTCATTTCTTCTTTGATGTGGAGAAAATGCTGCTTAAACAACTATAATTTCCTCTCATGGTGACTAAAAAATTTATGGTGAATAAAGGAATATTGAAAGTGGAAGCTTATTTTATTTTATTGAAGAGGAGACAAGCAAATTTAATGCTGAGGATGGAGAAGTTACATTGAAGATGAGATATGTAAAGATTTGGAAGGGAGGTGCATTTTTAAAGAAGTCACATATATTTTAAAAGAAGATGGAGATATAAGTGGCTATCAATAAAGAAAGATAAAGTGGAGATTTAAAGAATATGGAGATATAAGCCATCAGTAAAGAAAGAGGAAGTGGAGATTTAATGCATTTAAAAACTATGTAAGAATCTCATAAGAATGGGATGTTATTTACTTTTGTAGAGAAAAGTTGGGCATCATATATGAGGGAGTAAGATAATAAACATATGCCCATAGAGGGATAAAATAAAATAGTTAGATATATATTAAAAAATGATACATGGAGAGATGCCTAAAAAATGTAAAAGAGGAGGAAGGCATGAGAATAAAAGGGGGAAGATTGGTCTATAAAACAAATAAAACAGAGTTTGCTTTTGAAAGTAAGAAGTTTGGGAAATCAAGGAGGTTGGAAAAAATTGAAAATTATCACTTTCAATATAGGTAATTTGGTGGGGAGGCTCGGTATTTCAATCTATTTTTTAAAATTTATAGTTGTTTTAGTAGTTTTTATATTTTTATTGAGTTTAATATATATTTGAATATGATTTTATTGGTTATTGTATGTTTATTATGGTGGTAATCATTATTTATTTATTATTTCTTATTTAATTTTTTGTTTAATTTTTTGAGGTGCTTGTATAGTTTGTCTTATATTGAGTTAAAGTTGATGGGATTTTGAATTGTTAATTCTATGAGTTAAAGTTAATGAGATTTAGAATTGTTAATTCTATATTTATGAGAAACATTGTTAAGTTAATAACTCATTTATAGGTGATGGGCTTACTTTTCCTCTCCCTCTCTTTTCTAGTTTCTTTTCTTTTCCTCTTTACTCTTCGAGTCTTTTGGGTATTTTTATGTAAAATAGATTAAAGTGGATTTTGATATAGAGTAGCTTATCTTACATGCTTTATATTTAATATGTTGCTTGTTTATAAATGTAATGAAAAATTTAAGTTAGTAAGTTTATTTATATAATTTTTTCTTTTTAAAATAAGGAAATAAATTAATCCAAATTAAAATTTGTTTATTTTCATGAATACCTATTAAATAGACAAAACTCTAAATAATATTCTTATTTTTTTCTTTTCTATTAAACCTATTAAATTGAGCTTAACAACATTTTTTCAAGGTCAATTCTATCTAAATTGTTACTAGGCCCCCTTAATTTAAAACAAACACATCTTGTCATAGAGTTGTTCGATAAAACTGAAATCTAGTATTCTTCAGACCTTGTGGAGGATTTTATCTTCCTTTCAAGAGAGGATTTGGTTCTTGAATCTTGAGTTTGAATCTATGTAGCTTTGCGAGTCAACAATAATATAATAAATAATAAGAAGTTCCATGTAAATATCAAAACATCTTTTTAACACAAGGCCAATGCTTTCTATTAATTTTAGACAAAAACTACTAACTCCCACTACTTTGATAATATTTGACCTAGTATAAACCATTGCATATATTAGGTTACCAACAACACTAGCATAAGTACATTATACATATCCTTAAAATTATCATCCAACCTATGAAATATATCTAATAAAATATTAGCGCTTACAAGTAAATGAATATTCAATAGTTTAGAATCATGTATAGCAAATAACTACAATATATAACTTACAACATACTTACTTTGGCTAAGGCTATTTTTTTAGAATTCACAAATTTTCATAAAACCACCAAACCTTCATTAAAGGAGGTTCCTTAAGATTTTAAACAAAAAATTAGAAAACACATAGAAGCTTCAAAATTTGGGGCAAACAATGATGACATACTCCATACTATTCTAAACCATAAAGATTACCATTTAAGACAAAAAAATTCTTTTCAAGGTTAAATCCATTAGAACTATGAAGTAAAACATAACAGTTTGTGCAAGCACTCTTCAAGCTCTCAAGATGTCAAAATTGAAAAAGTTTTCCTACAAAATTTATATTCCCAAGCTCAAGAATAATTCTAAGAGTTTCAAAGAAGTATTCATGACAAACTCCTTAAATTCAAAAAAATGAATAGTAAATAATGAACCTCTTTCAAACATAAAGCAAATCGTTTTCCAAAATAAATGAGATAAAAATATACTTCTAAAAATTAAATAATATCCCTTTCCACTTGCTACACAAATCACAAAGGACCTTTTTAAAAGTAAAAAATTATATATATATATATAACTCCTTCACTACTTTTGTAATAATATGATGAAATTGATTTTTTTAAATACTAACAAAATTACCCTTTTTAAATCCATCCAACCTCTTACCTTTTTAAGTACATTTATAATTTCTAATTTAAGCATTTAATTAATTCTCACACATAATGAAATCCTTTATACATACAAGGAAATTAAGTAAAGCATATAGAACACACACTTTACTACTATTACCATAGAAGGGTCTTGAAATACACATGATTAGGATAATGAGTTTCACATGTCATGTCTCATTACCCCATCATGAAGTAAAATAGATACAGTAAAACAAATCTATCCTATCTTTTTATTATCAATCACCATTGATTTTCATATACAATCTTGTGCACTTAAGGACACATCAAGCCTATCTAGTATAGATAGTTGATATATTATAGTGTAAATCCAAAAAGCACAAATATACTCTAACATAATAATCACATCGCAATAATGGTTCTTTGCTTAAACACATAGTCAAAGTGATGCATACACAATATGATCAAATCACATATAATCAAACATCAAATATCAATGCAAAATCGTCAAAATGAAAGCAACTAACATCACATAATGATAATGAAAACAATGAAGTTGAAGAGATCAACATAGCTTATTCACACAATAATCTGATATGTCTAATATAGTCATCTAATCATGTCAACATAAAATATGATCACAATAAATTACTAGTACCACAAAACATAATAATAAACATATTTTTTAATTTTCATAATCATAATTATAACACAATCTAAATCACCAAGATAGTTAACCTCACAATATCTAAAAAGATTCTTAAATCAACTTATATAATACTAAAATAATGTCCTTAACAACCAACATCATTACATGAACATAATAATAATCATACAATCCATACACAACATTAATCATTTCAAACGAGCATAAATCCAACATCAATAATCTCATATATACACCCATATAAATAAACATAATAATAATCACACAATCCATACACAACATAAATCAATTCAAACATGAACATAAACATCTAACATCAATAATCGTATACATACACCCATGTAAATAGAGTATCCATTTAAAAGGTCCTAAAAACATATCCAAACACAAGCATCAGAGAGCTTTAAGGTAAAGCAAGACCCAAAAGAATCCATGAGCATTGTGGAACTTCAAGGTAAAACAAGATCCAAAAGAATCCATGAGCATCATAGACCTTCACGGTAAAACAAAAAGAATCCATGGACATCATAAAACTTCAAGGTAAAACAAGACCCAAAAGAATCCATGAACATTATAGAGGTTCAAAGTAAAACAAAAAGAGTCCATGAACATCATAGAACTTCAAGGTAAAACAAGACCCTAATACAATAATCCATTGCCCCCCTCTTTCGAATTCCCTCTAAGTTCTCTCTCTATCCTTACGTCACGCATTTGACATCACCTCATTCGTAGCTCTTCAGTTGTCTTTCATGGCAGACGGTCAGCTGTCTTTAATGGGAGACGGATGCGCATTGCATCCCATCACTCCCAATCCTTGCCGTAGTCAAAGGCGTAAATCATCATCTAGAAATGGTTACATAATTTCCCTACATGTATTACTGTAACGTGAGAGATTGTATTAATGCCGAGAAACTTCCTACCAAGGAGAAACCTTCGCAAGAAGAAATATGTCGGTCCAACTCGACGGGTACGGTATAAGAATATGACTGCGTCATGGTGTGGTTATCCGAACGTCAGCAAAACGTCATGGATTCCTAGTTCGGATCATCTATTTATCAATCAAGCTTTCCACTAATTTAGAACAGAACAAAGAAATAGTTCTTTGGTATTGAGAAGCGAAGAGAGTAATTTAGTGCAGAGGAAAGAAATTCTTCTTGGTATTGAAAAGCGAAGAGAGTAATTTAGTGCAGAGGAAGAAGAAATGGGTGTTCATGTGATGATGCTGTCGTCGTTGGGGCACGGACACCTCATCCCCTTCATGCAGCTCGCCCAGAAATTGGCTGCCAAGGGTTTAACCGTCAGTTTTGTGACCACTTTTCACCACATCCCTTCACTGAGCAAGAAAGTGGAGAGCGCCTGTGAGGCCGGGCTGGACATCCACCTGCTTGAAATGGAGATTCCCGGCGATCACTTAACGCTGGGCAAAGTGAACAGCAACAGCGTGCAGTGGCACCAGCTGCCTCCCTTGCTTGACGCCGACGAGAGGCTTCAGCCCCACTTCGAACGTTTTCTGGAGCGCTTTCTAGTAGGAGAAATAAGCCCCCTGCCCGCTCCCGTCTGCCTCATTACAGATTTTCTTCTGGGCTGGTCATCCGCTGTAGCTAAAAAGTTTGGTATACCCAGAGTGAGTTTCGAGACGTCGGGGATGTTCGCGGAGTCGGTGCAGCAGATCGTGTGGGACACTCTGCCACGGAACCTCCCGCGCACGGAATCGGGGCGGTACTTGGTGCCGGGCGTACCGAGGGAAGTGAGGCTCACCCGTCTTCAGCTCTTGCCCGAGCTGCCCGAGGCCACGCCCGAGAACGGAACCCACCAGTTCTGGGTGCGGCAAAGGCGCGGGAACAAGCAGAGCTGGAGGATCATCGTTAACACATTTTATGAACTGGAAGGGGAGTTTGTGGACCATTTTGAGAGGGTTAATGGGACTCTCAGAACAATCGGGCCTCTGCTTCCGCCCGAGGCGCTCGAGGACGGGCATGTTAAAAAAAGAATCGCCCCCGCGGTGGAATTGGGGGCAAGCACGGACGGAGAAAAGTGTATGCAATGGCTGGACGCGCAGGCAGAGGCGTCTG